>JAOTQR010022394.1:0-16949 GCA_025774065.1 Solanum ossicruentum
ACACACACACACACACACACACACACACACACACACACACACATATATATATATATATATATATATTCCTTTCATCACCATAATCCACTTGACTCATAAACCATGCAATATACAATCAATAACTCAAGAATCCTAATCCAGACATTTTATCAAACACTTGATGGGTGTGTAGTGCTAGTATAAAACCATGCAACTCAAAAACGAAATCATGCTAGAAAATTCAATATAAAACTATCAATAGACACTTGGTAACACCCTCAAGCAATACACATCAAAGCACTTCATAAACCTCACAATAGATCTTAGATTCATAAACTAAAACATGCCAAAATAATTATTATTTCATTAAACACCAACATAGTGTGCAGTGAAATTCATAATAGATAAGGCTCATGAGTAAATCAACTTTAAAACATGCAATTTAGTTAAAAAAAGAAGGTTTGGGTACCATAGATGAAAGGACCCAATGTTTGAAACCCATATACCTTGACTTTGGAGAATCCTTGAAGAAGATTGGAGATGGAGACTTGAAGCTTTAATGAGAATCTTAGGATCCGAATGAGTTTTAAGACTTGGAATTGGGAGACAAAATATTGTCTAAGTGTTTGATAGAGTATTTGGGAATGTCTTAGATGATATGAAGGTGAAATAAGGCTGAGTATAGGTATTTTCGCACATGGTAAGGCTTAGGACCAAGACCCAAAAGCCTTGGACCGAACAAGAAAAACTATGCAAAAATTACATAGCGGCGTGTCACGCCACGTGCAGCACTCACCAGAAATCGACATATTGAAATTTGAAATTGTGATTTGTTCGCTCTAAAATTGGGGCTAGACCTTTTTCCCACTCAATTTGACCTCCTGAACAAGAATATGAAGTCAATTTTTTGAAATAATGCATGAATTTTGAGATATATGAAAATTACAATTTCGGTTCTTCCGAGGCACAAAGCCGCCTTAAACTCCTCCCATAGAACCACATTATTTTTCCCTTCCCCTCCTTCCATTGAGTAAACCATATTTATGTTACCCCCTTGAGTTGGTAAGTCGACAATTCTGCCTTATCTTCCAATCAACACCCATGATGGCCAAAACCTTATAAATCTCATCAATAAACTCTTATGGGTCCTCATCCATCTCTTACCCATAGAACTCCGGTAGGTTCATCTTCATGAAGTCTCTCACTCTAGATCCTGAGGTAGAAGCTTGAAGGGCTTGGCCCCTTTAATTAACTTGATGGGCCATAGCTTGAACTAGCAAGGTGAGGCATCCCGGAGCTCACCATAGCCCGGTTGTTCCTCGGGAGCGCGGGAACTTCTTCTTCTTGTATTAGGCATGATCAACTAGCATGGCAAAGAACAATTGTTAGGGGGAAAACTTACTTCAAATCTATATCATGACTTAGAACATGAAGAAGAAACATCTTCTAAAACGTCTATAGCCTCCTGCTTATAGTTGTGATGCACAAAACAACCATGCATAAGACTTTAATCGACACGATATGTTAAACTCCAAGGATTCAACAACCTAGTACTCTGATACCAAGTTTTTCACACCTCAAGCATAGGACCTAAATGTGAGTCGGCGCATGGGGAACCCAAAGGGACCCCAAGGAAGTTTCTTAACATATCATTATACATCCTTGGTAGAGGAAACAAAAAATCAAGGAAAGGTTATAAATAGGGATAACTGGGGCTAAGATACATCTTTCATAGCATAAAACATCATAGAGTCAAGAGAGTCAAAGCCCATACTATTAATACATATCTTGTCCAACAATACCTCTAAACATAGAACTTAGCGGGGACCAAGACAAGCAACTAGACTCACCTTCATAGTCAAAATATGAAATAAAGAAAGAGAGTTGTAACACATGACATAAGATCAGAAACATTGTCCCTGGAAAGGAGGACTCATCAACTAGCTTGAGACAAAGATCGCACTAGCCACGTGGAGGAAGAGGATCAAGTGAGGCTCTAGTTCCTGCATGGTTATATCATGTAGGTATAGAGAATGCATTAGTATGTTTGGATGTACTAAGTATGTAGGATGAAATGCAACAAGAGATAGGCAACAAAATCAAAATGCATAATCATAGCAAGAGATAGTATATTAGCAACATGACATGCACGAACAATGCTTGGAGTAAAACATGTTTGGAAAATGATCATACCTACATAGCTTGTTTAACCTAATAAGGTGACATGATTTGATCATCCAAATACCTTATACTAGATGGTGAGGGATATAGCATATTTCATAACCTCTTCTAGTAGGTAATAGGTAGTACATGAGATAATGAATAACACAAGAGGGTGGAAGGTAGCATAGGTCATAACCCCTAAATGTGTGCATGAGATAATACATAACCTTACATTGTATATAAGGGTGATGTATATCACATAGTTCATAACCCCTTCATATGAGCACATTGCATAACCTCAAATCATACACGAGGAGTACAACATAGTTCATAACCCTTTCATGTAGATATTAGTAAGTGATTTTCTTTGATTCGTACATGAAGGTAAGGTGTACAACATAGTTTATAACCTCTACAGGTAGAGATTGGCCTTGTAGTGGAGGGTAAAGCATATAACATAGTTCATAACCTCTTCCAGTTGGCTTCACAATTCACAAGAGCATAAACCTTAGAATAAGGACTCCATAACTCATCAACATGAGAGCCCAACACTTCACTTGCAATACCATAGGTGCTTTACATAATATAAACACATATATATGTATTACTTTCATCACCATAATCCACTTGACTCATAAACCATGCAATAGATCACCAATAACTCAAGAACCCTAATCCGAACATTTTATCAAATACTTGGCGGGTGTGTAGTGCTAGTGTAAAACCATGTAATTCAAGAGTAAAATCATTCTAGAAAATTTAGTGTAAAACCATTAATAGATACTTTGTAATACCCTCAAGCAATATATATAGAATCCCTTCATCAAACCTCACAATAAATCTTATATTCATAGCACAAACCATGCTAAAACAACCATAATTTCATGAAAAGCCAACATAGTGTGCAGTGAAATTCATAATAGATAAGATCCATGAGTAAATCAACTTTAAATCATGCAATTGAGTTAAAATGGAAGCTTGGGCACCATGGGTGAAAGGACCAAATGGTTGAAACCCACATACCTTGACTTTGGAGAATCCTTGAAGAAGATTGGAGATGGAGACTTCAAGCTTGAATAAGAACCTTTGGATTTGAATGGGTTTTGAGACTTGGAATTTGGAGATGAAATATGGTCTAAGTGTTTTAGAGAGTATTGGGGAATGTCTTGGATGATATGAGGGTTAAATAAGGCTAAGTATAGGTATTTTCACGGATGGGAAGGCTTAGGCCCAAGACCCAAAAGCCTTGGACCAGACAAGAAAAACTATGCAAAAATTACATAGGAGCGCGTCATGCCACAAACGCGCACCATCACAGGAAATCAACACTTTGAAATTTAAAAAAATGGGGGTAGACCTTTTCCCCACTCAATGTGACCCCCTGAACAAGAATATTAAGTTGGATTTTTGAAATTATGCACGATTTTGAGATATATGAAAATTATGATTCTGGGTACTTTCTAGCACATTTTTGGGCACATTTTAGGACCGTTTTATGTTCCATAACTATGTTGCCACCATAGGTTTATGAATTATCTAATGGATCCATATAGCTCAGGGTACATGATTGACCAAAAAAGGTGGTGTTCCCATACAATACACGTAAATTAAATACCGAAAAGGGTGAGTTCTTTTAAAGTTGATATTATGTTTATTTTAAAATGGGTGGAGTTCTAATAAGGTGATTACGATGTAATTTCCAAAATGGGAGAGTTCCAGTAAGGTGAGTGTTTGGTTTACCCTGGCAAAGTATACCACTTCTAGTCCGTTGTAGAGCAAACTTAGGGATTCTAAGTAGAAGCTCGCTCAGTATTATATTTCGGTTATTGTCCTTTCCCATATATATATGTTATGTTATATGACTTGATGATTCCTCATGCATATTTGACCATGGCATTGAGCATGCATGACATATTGAACTTATATCCATTGATTATAATTATGGCTTATGCTCTTTGTTGCATTTGCACCCGCATACTTAGTACATTCAAAGTACTAACGCATTCTTTTTGCCTACATGATCTAACCATGTAGGGTTTGGAGCACCTATCTATCCTCCTACACATGGCTAGATGATTCGGTTGAAGACCTATTTTGGCAAGTCCTCCACATTTAGGGACAATAGCCTTTTCCTTTCATGCTTACTAAAGACTTATCTATTTATAGATATATTATCTTTTAAGGGCGATATCAAGAGATGTATTGGCCCTCGTCCTATTTGGATTAGAGGTGTTGTTGGATATTTGGATGTTTTGTTATGTATGATCATGAGCTTGACTCTTATTCTTTTATATTGTGAAAAATTTCCCTCAGTCCCTAAATCCCCTTTTGTGTTAAATGCTTGTTATATAGATGAGATGAAAGTCCAAAGTCCCTAATTTTCCCTATAGCATGAGTCCAAAACCCTGCTTCCCTTAGAAACTATGTGCTACATATCTATTACTCATCTATTCTTCTGCAAAACCAAGGATGAGCTATGTATGCTTAAGAGGCTTGTTTGGGATCCCTTTGGGTTCTCATTCGTAATGTCACGTCTAGAACCTTGGTTTGGGGTGTGATAATGCTTGGTATCAAAGAGTTACATTTGTAAATGGTCCTCAAAAATTCAACACACCACGTCAAGTAAAGTCTTGTTCATGGTTGTGAAGCGTGCCACAACTATGTATTTGAGGCTATGAGGCATTTTTGTACTAAATCACTTCTTCATACTCTATATCATGCTATAGATTTGAATTAAGGCCTCTTATCTCTAGTGGATGGTCTTTTTCCCTTTTAGATCATGCATCAAAGATGAGCGACAAAATGCGTTCCTACTCCCTAGGTTGAATCGGTCCCTCTGGCTCCATATGCCCCCCAAGGGGTGGAATGGGTCACCCATGCTGAGTACCAGAATGTGGTTGCACAATTGGCAAGGGACATGGCAAACCAAGGAGTTTAAGATCCTCCTACTCCTACCCCCGCCTCAAAGGAGAGAGATTTCATAAGAATGAATCCTTCAGAGTTCTATGGCTCCAAGGATAGAGAGGACCCCAAGAGTTCATCGACGAAGTGTGCAAAGTTCTTGAGATAATGGGGATTAGCTCAGAGGAGAAGGAAGAACTAGAAACTTATCAATTAAAAGGCCTTGCTCAATTACGATTTGTTCAATAGAAGGGTGAGAGAGGGAATGGAGAGCCTATCACTTGGGAAGAATTCAAGGCCTCCATCCTCAACCATTTCTTTCCCATGGAGCTAAGGAAGGCGAAGACGATAGAGGTTATGATCCTCAAGCAAGGTTTGATGAGTGTTAGGGAGTATCCCTTGAAGTACAACAACCTCTCTAAGTATGCTACTTATTTGGTTGCCGATCCTAGGTCAAGGATGCACAAGTTTGTATCATGAGTGTTTGACTTAATCAATGAGGAATGCCACACTGCCATGCTTATAGGAGATATGGACTTGTCTCAACTTATGACTTATGCCGAGAAACTTAAAGGGGAAAATCTTCGAAAGAGGAGGAGTGATGAGTCCAATAAGGCTCTGTACAGATGGTGGTTTCCAAGGCTCCAAGGGTGGTCACTTTCAACAAGGTCACAAATTCCAAGTCCAACGGTCCTTCAATGCCTAAGGTCAAAGATTTTCCAATGATAGGGTGCCCAATCTTAGAGCTCAAGATGGTAATGGTAGCAAAATCATTCCTAGGTGTGGAAGGTATGGTAAAAATCTTAGTGGTAGGTGCTACAAGGATGCAGGTGCTTGCTTTGGGTATGGCAAGATAGGCCACAAAATTGTGAATTGTCTGAACTAGGGTAGCGATGGTCATTCTCAAGAATAAGGTGCTCAAGGTGACAATGAGCACAAGGTGGAAAACATGGAGGTGCTCAAAATTATGGACATTTATATGCACTTTAAAGGAGACAAGGGGTTAAAGAGATAACCAACGTCATTATTGGTATGCTAAATATCTACAATCTTGATGTGTATGCTTTGTTGGATTCGGATGCCACTCTTTCTTTCATTACTCCTTTTGTCGCTAATAGATTTCATGTTTGTCTCTAGTTATTATGAGAACCCTTTGAAGTGTCTAGCCCCGTTGGTGAATCCATTGTTGCTAAAAGAATTTATAGGGGTTGTCCTCTATCCATATTGCATGAAATCTTACCTTATGATTTTTTTGAACTTGACGTGGTAGATTTCGATATCATTCTTAGGATGGATTGGTTACATGCATAACATGCTTCCATAGATTGTAAAACCCTAAAGGTTAAGTTTCAATTCCCCAATGAACCCATCATTTAGTGGGTGGGTCATGATTTTGTGATTAAGGTTAGATTCATCTCTTGTCTTAAGGCCTGAGAATTGATTTCTAAGGGTTGCATTTACCATCTTGTCTGAGTTAGGGATGTTGAGTCTAAAGTTCCTCCTATCAAGTTTGTTCTAGTGGACAATGATATCTTGATGTCTTTCTCGATGAACTTCCTGGTGTCCCTCCCGAAAAGGAAATAGACTTTGGTATAGACCTCCTCCCTAATACATAAGCCATTTCCATTCCCCCTTATCATATGGCCCAGGAAGAGTTGAAGAAATTGAAGGATCAATTAAGAGATTTGTTGGAGAAGGGTTTCATATGTCCTAGCAAGTCACCTTGGGGTACGCTAGTGTTGTTCGTAAGAAAGAAAGATGGCTCACTGAGAATGTGTATCGACTACCGGCAACTCAATAAGGTCACATTAAAGAACAAGTATCCTTTGCCTAGGATAGATGACCTATTTGATCAACTACAAGGGGCTATCCACTTTTCAAAGATTGAACTTCGGTTCAAGTATCATAAATTGAGGGTAAGGGAGTATGACATTCCTAAAATGGGCTTCTAAACAAGATATAGGAATTTCGAGTTCGTGTTGATGTCCTTCAGTCTAACTAATTCTCTGGCAATATTCATGGATCTTATGAATAGGGTCTTCAAACCCTACCTCAACATATTTGTGATGGTGTCCATTCATGATATTTTGATATATTCTAGGAGTAAAGAAGAGCATGCCTAGCACCTAAGGGTAGCTTTGCAAACATTGAGGGAAGAAAGATTGTTTGACAAGTTCTACAAGTGTGAATTTTGGTTGAGAAAAGTCACCTTTCTAGGACATGTGGTGTCAGGTGAAGGTATTAAGGTGGATTTGAAAAAGATAGGGTCGTAAGGTGTGAGGACCCGAACTTTGTATGACCTTAATAGTACTTGGAAATTTAGTTCAGAAAAATTATGGACCAAGGTGACACCTTATAGAAGCTTCCACGGGTCGTGTGGAGAGGCCTTGAGGTGTCCCTTTGCCTTGTGTGTAGAGTGTTTTCATTATTGTGGAGTTAAAGACTAAGGTACACCTCAGATGAACCCACACATGGTCTGTGTGAGGCTATATTGGCCATATGGTGGACCATATAAAGGGCCTTGTCCTTGAAAATCCACATTTTGGCTAAGGCTTGTCACATATGAACCTCTCACGGACTGTATATGTCACCACCCAAGCCTAGGGCCTAGATGTGATATAGCGAATGAAAACCCGAAGGGAGCCCAAACAAGCCTCTTAGCATATCATTTACACATCCTTGGTCATGAAAGAAATTAAACAACAACAAGAGAGTAAAAATAAGGATAAAGGGACTAAGGGAAGTTTTAGATAGCCATAAACAAACAAGAGTCAAGAACATAACATAATTACATTACTTGTCCAACAATACCTCTAGCATAGATAGGGCGGGGGCCAAGATACATTTTGGGCTCACCCATAGAGTATCAAGAGTTTAACATAAAGAAATAACATAAACAATAATAGCATTGCTAGTGTCCCTGAACTTGAGGAATCACCAAAGCTTATTTTCAAGATGTCCAAAACTAACCACCTGGAGGATGATCATGAGGAGCTCCGATCCCTATGTGGTAACATCATGTAGGCATAGAGTATGTGTTAGTACATTTGAATGTACTAAGTATGTAGGATGCAATGCAACAAGACATAGGCAACATAGTAAAAATGCATAAACGCAGACAATGGATAGTATAATAATAATATGGCATGCATGATCAATGCTTGAAGTAAAACATGCTTGTATAGAACATAATACATGTGTAGGAAGTGACCATCATCATAGACCAAGAAAACTAGTACTTGAAATCCAAGGCAGACCACCTCCTTGGAAGGCGATTGAGGTATCTACCCCTCAATTGGTAGTATGGGTATGCCATCCCCTCACAAGGCGATTGAGGTATATATCCCCTCAATTGGTAGTATTGGCTTACCACCCCCCGACGAGGTGATTGAGGTATCTACCCCTCAATTGGTAGTATAGGCTTACCACCACCACCACCCCCCGATAAGGCGATTGAGATATATACCCCTCAATATGGTAGTACGGAAATAGCACCCCCCGACAAGGTGGTTGAGTCATAACACCACCTCAACAAGGTGTGGGAAACTTGTAACACTATAGATATTTTCATGAATTCAACATATACATACATTACGTTCATCATCATAAAGTCACTTGACTCATAGGTTATGCAGTAGATCATCAATAACTCAAGAATCCTTAATCGGTCATTTTATCAAACACTTGGTGGGTATGTAATGCTAGTTCAAAATCATGCAATTCAAAAGTGAAGTCGTGTGAGAAAACTTAATGTAAATCAATCCCCCAACACTTGGTAACACCCCCACTCAAGATAAATTGAAACCCCTCATCAAATCTTATCATAGAGCATAGATTCAAGCTCAAAACATGCTTAAATAGTCAACATTTCATGAAACCCAACATAGTTCTTAATCAAATTCATAATAAGAAATACTCATATATAAATCAACTTGGAAGCATGCAATTTACTTAAAAGAAAGGTTGGGCATCATAGGTGAAAGGACCCAATGGTCGAAACCCACCTTAAATTTGGGGATTTCCTTGTTTAAGATTTGGATGAGAACTTGAAGCTTGAATGAAATTCTTGATATCTAGAGATGAGTTTAGGGCACTTGAATTTGGGTGAAACATTTGTCTAATTATTAGAGAGATTTTTGGGGAATGTCTTAAATGTGGGGTTGAAAATGACTAAATATAGGTATTTTTATGCATAGGAAGGCTTAGGCCCAAGGCACCAAAGCCTTAGACCGAAATAGTAAAACTGGCAACAAAATACCCATCTATCTCCATGATGGGTCCGCGTCGCAGAGGTGTCACAGACCCTCACTGGAATTGCAAAGTTGGCGAAATTCGTTTTTCGCTATGGATCGTCTAAAATTCAGGTTATACCCATCCCCCATTCAATTTTCCTTCCGATCAAGAATATGATGTCGGATTTTTGATATCACGTACGGATTTTAAAATATGAAAATTATGATTATGGGCATTTCTGAGTCACATTTTCGGGCACTTTTTGGGGCGTTTCAATATCTTTCCTTTGGGAAATTTTATCCCCGAATGTCAAAGAAGCATACACAAGAGAAGTAATCATGATATAATCATCCGAACAAGAAGACAACAATCCACTTAAACACTAGTTTCTAAAATCTCAACGTAAGTGTCAAAATCATTATGAAATTGTCAACATGAATATGAATGCATGCAAATGACATAAGTGTTGAGACTTAAGACTTGAAATCATTTAAGGGACTTAAATTAGTACCTTACGCTTGAGTAGAACAGAAGAGATAGGGATATCCCTTTTGCATGTCCACCTCGGCTTCCCATGTGGCACTCTCAACTTGTTGGTTCCTCCAAAGGACCTTGACGGAAGCTACATCCTTGTTCCTCAACCTATTCACTTGTCTATCCAAAATTTCTACTTGAAACTCTTCATAATTCAAATTGTCTGCAACAACACCCACAACATCTAAAGCCACAATAGCACTTGGGTCACCCACATACTTCCTCAATATAGACACATGGAAGATCGGATGAACCATATTCATATCATTGGGCAACTCCAACTCATAGGATACCTTACCAATCCTCCTCAACACTCTATAAGGACCCATAAATCATGGACTCAATTTACCCTTCTTAACAAAATGAACCACACCCTTCATGGGTGAGACCTTCAAATAGACCTAGTCGCCAACCTTAACTTCAAGATCCCTCCTCCTAAAACCAGCATAGGACTTTTGTCGACTTTTGGGTTGTTTTCAACCTTTTTCTTATCATCCTCACCTTTTTCATGGCCTCCATAACAATGTCCGGTACTAACAGAGTCATCTACCCCACCGCAAACCATCCAACTAGGGATCTACAATGTCTACCATAGAGAGCCTCAAAAGGAGCCATACCAGTGCTTGAATGACAACTATTGTTGTAACTAACTCAGTGAGTCAAAGATGTTCATCCCAACTACCCGTAAACTCCAAAACACAAGCTCTAAGCATATCCTCATGAGTTTGGATAGTTCTTTCAGTTTGGCCATCCGTTTGAAGGTGAAAGGCCGTACTAAGTTTACCTTGGTACCATGACCTCTTTAGAAGGACCTCTAAAAGTGAGAAATGAATTGAGCACCATAATCTGATATGATAGACAAAGGCACCCCATGAAATCTAATCAACTCATGAATATACAATATAGCATAATCTTTGGCACCATAAATAGCCTTAACCGGTACGAAATAAGCCGACATTGTCATTCTATCAACCATAACCCAAATAGAATCAAAATGCTTTCTAGTCTTAGGCAACCCAACTACAAAATTCATATTGATTTCCTCCCACTTCCAAGTAGGAATATCTATATCTTGGGCTAGGCCACCCGGCCTTTGATGCTCAGCTATAACTTGTTGACAATTGTAACAACTGGATACAAACTTAGCAATGTCTCTCTTCATACCACCCCACCAATATATTTCCCTCAAGTCTCTATACATCTTTGTAGAATCGAGGTGAATAAAATAAGAAGAATTATGAGCCTTATCTAAGATCCTGTTTCTCAAGTCATCAACACTAGGCACATACAATCTACCTTGGTAGCTAAGGGCACCATCTCCCCTTTGGAGAAAACCTCCACCTTACCATCTCTCACCAAGGCCTTCAACTCTAACAAGGCGGGGTCAAGATCTTACTTTGCCTTCACCTCCTCAATCAATGAAGATTTAGAACCATTAACAACCACAATCCCACCATTATCAACCTCTTCTAACCTAACTCTGAATCTAGCCAACTGATGGACCTCTATAGCCACCTCCTTGGCACCATCACCAACATGAGCTAGGCTACCCATAGAAACCCTACTTAGATCATCGGCCACAACATCAGCCTTACCGGGGTGATAATGCATACTCATGTCATAATTTTTAATATGCTCTAACCACCTTCTTTGTCTTAAGTTGAGATCTTTTTGGGTGAGCACATATTAGAGACTCTTATGATCGGTAAACACATCAATATGAACCCCATACAAGTAATGACACCAAATTTTCAAAGCAGATACTATGGAGGACAATTCAAGATCATGGGTAGGATAGTTCTTTTCATGCACCTTAGTTGTCTAGAGACATATGTTATCACCTTACCATTTTGCATCAAAACACAACCCAAACCAATTATTGAGGCATCACAATACATAACAAACCCATCCAACCCTTCTGGTAAGGACAAGATAGGAGCAGAGAAAAGCTTATCTTTCAAAGTTTGGAAACTTTTTTCACACTCATCGGTCCATACAAATTTTGCCTTCTTTTGGGTCAACTTAGTCATGGGAGAAGCAATAGAAGAGAAACCACTAACAAACCTTTGGTAGTAACCCCCTAAACCCAAGAAACTTCTAATATCCAAGGGGTTCAAAGGTCTAGGCCAATTTCTATTACCTCTGTCTTTTTAGGATCCACCTTGATGCCATCACCTGACACCACATGGCCTAGAAAGGCAACCTCTTTCAACTAAAACTCACATTTTTAAGATTTGGCACACAACTTCTCCTCCCTCAAGATTTGCAACACCACCCTCAAGTGATCCACATGCTCCTCATCACTATGGGAATAGATCAAGATATCATCAATAAATACCACCATAAACAAATCAAGGTAAGGTTTAAAGGCCTTATTCAAAAGATCCATGAAGATAGTCAGTGCATTGGTCAACCCAAAAGACATAACCACAAACTCATAATGCACATACCTAGTCCATAAGGTCATCTTAGGAATGTCACACTCCCTCACTTTCACTTGGTGATACCCAGACCGAAGATCAATCTTAGAGAAGTGAATAGCCCTTTGAAGTTGGTCTAGAAGGTCAACAATCCTTGGTAGAGGATACTTATTCTTTATGGTGACCCTATTAAGTTGTCGTTAGTCAATACACACTCTAAGAGTACTATCCTTCTTCTTCACAAACAACACCGGTGTACCCTAAAGTGATTGGCTAGGCCTAATAAAACCCTTCTCCAACAAATCCCTCAATTACTCCTTCAACTCCTTTAACTCCGCCGGGCCATATGGTAAAGGGGATAGAAATGGGTTGAGTATCAGGAAGGAGGTGTATACAAAAGTCTATTTCCCTTTGGGGAGGACCACCAGGAAGATCATCAGGAAAGACATCAAGGAACTCATTAAACAACAAAATTGATTCTATAGGAAGGACTTTGAACTCAATACCCCTGACAAGATGAAAAACACATGGGCCATCATGCCCCTACTATATCGTGCGCACAGAGGATTAGGCATAACACTGTACCACCACATTAGACCCTTAGGTTATCATTAGCAAACCTCCCATTAGGAGCATCAAAAAACTCTTGGCCTTGATGAAACCGACCACCCTCAGGACCTTGAAACCTACCTTCAAAAGGGCCCTCTTGGCCTCACCGCTTCTTCTTTTTCTCAACTTTTCCCCTCCAATTGTTCGGTATAAGTCATGAGGTGGGACAAGTCCATATCCCTAATCAATATTGCAACACGACACTCCTCATTCACCAAATCGGATACACCCATCACAAACTTGTTCAGCCTAGACCTTGGCTCGACCACCAATTATAGAGCATATTTAGAGAGTTGGTTGAACTTGAGGGCATACTCCCTCAAATTCATTGGCTCTTGCTTTAAATTCATGAATTCCATCATTTTGGCCTCCCTTAGCTCAAGAGGGAAGAACCGTTGAGAAAGGCCTCCTTAAAACCCTCCGAACTTCTCCACTTTCCATTGAGTAAATCATATTTGGGCCACGCGTTTAAGTTGGTAGGCTACCAACTCCGCTTTCTCCTCTGAAGTAACCCCCATAATAGACAATACTTTGTACACCTCATCAATAAATTCTTGAGGATCCTCATATATACCCATGAAACTCCGGTGGCTTCATTCTTGTGAAATCCCTTACCCTAGAAGCCGGAGTAGGAGCATGAGGGGCTTGGTTCCCTTGGTTGATTTGATTAGTCATGGCTTGAGCGAATATGGTAATAGCATCCCAGAATGCTTCATATGCCAGTTGTTCTAAGGGTGAATGGGCTCTTCTCCCTCTTGGGATAGCTATGATCTAGTATAGCAAAGAACATTCATTAGGGGAAAGCCTATCATAATTTCTATGGCACGACATAGATCAAGAAAACGGGAAACATTTTCTAAAATGCGTCATAACCTCTAGTTCATAGTCGTTGTGCACTTCATAACCTTGAATAAGACTCTAGTCAACACAATGTGTTGTATTCCGAGGACCATTAACAACCTAGTATTATGATACCAAGTTTATCATGACTCAAGCCTAGGGCCTAGACGTAACACGGTGAATGGGAACCCGAAGGGACCCAAACAAGCCTCTTAGCATATCATTTACACATTCTTGGTGTAGAAGCAACTAAACAACAACAAGAGAGTTAAAATAAGGATAAAGGGACTAAGGGAAGTTTTAGATAAACATAAACAAACAAGAGTCAAGAACATACATAATCACATCACTTGTCCAATAACACATCTAGCATAGATAGGGCGGGGGCGAAGACACTTTCTGGGCTCACCCTTATAGTAACAAGAGTTCAAAATAAAGAAATAACATAAGCAATAATAGCATAGCTAGTGTCTTCAAACATGAGGACTCACCAAAGTTTACCTTCAAGATGTCCAAAACTAACCACGTGGAAGATGAGCGTGAGGAGCTCCGATTCCTGCATAATAACATTATGTAGGCATAGAGTATGCATTAGTACATTTGAATGTACTAAGTATGTAGCATGCAATGGAACAAGAGATAGACAACATAGTCAAAATACATAAACATAGAAAATGAATAGTATAATAACAATATGACCTGCATGACCAATGCTTGAAGTAAAATATGCTTGTATAGAACATATTAGATATGTAGGAAGAGACCATCATCATAGAACAAGCAAACTAGTACTTGGAGTCCAAGGAATATCACCCCCCTTGTAAGGAGATAGAGGTATCTACCCCTCAATTGGTAGTAACGGCATACTCCCCCCCAACAAGGTGATTGAGGTATCTGCACCTCATATGGTAGTACGACTTACCACCCCCGAAAAGGTGATTGAGGTATCTACCCCTCAATTGGTAGTACAGGCTTCCCACCCCATCCTCACCCTTCCAAATAGGCGATTAAGGTATATACCCCTCAACATGGTAGTACGGGCGTAGCACCCCACCTCCCCGACAAGGTGGTTGAAGCATAACACCCCCTCAACAAGGTGTGGCCAACTTGCAACACTATATATATTTTTCATGAATTCAACATATACATCCATTACTTTCATCATCATAAAACACTTGACTCATAGGCCATGCAATAGATCATCAATAACTCAAGAATTCTAACCAAATATTTTATCAAACACTTGGCGGGTATATAATGCTAGTTCAAAATCATGCAATTCCAGAGTGAAATCATATGACAAAACTTAATGTAAATCAGCCAACAAACACTTGATAACACCCTCATGCAAGAAACATTGAAACCCCTCATCTAATCTCATTACAGATCATAGATTCATAGCTCAAAATATGCTTAATTAGTCATCATTTTATGAAACTCCAACATAATTCATAATCAAATTCATAATAAGAAATACCCATAGATAAATCAACTTGAAAACATGCAATTTACTTAAAAAGAAAGGTTGGGCACCATGGGTGAAAGGACCCAATGGTCGAAACCCACATACCTCAAATTTGGGGATTTTCTTTATGAAGATTTGGATGAGAACTTGAAGCTTGAATGAATTTCTTGAGATCCGAAGATGAGTTTGGGGCAATTTTATTTGGGTAAAAATATTTGGCTAAGTGTTAGAGAGTGTTTTGGGGAATCTCTTGAATGATATGAGGTTGAAAATTGACTAAGTATAGGTATTTTTATGCATAGGAAAGCTTAGGCCCAAGGAAGTAGAGGTTCCGCGGACCCTAGCTAGAATTGCAAAGTTTGCGAAATTCATTTTTCACTATGGGTCCCTTAAAATTTGAGTTATACACATTGACCATTCAATTTTTCCCCCTGATCAAGAATATGAAGTCAGATTTTCGATATCGTGCACCAATTTTAAGATATATGGAAACTAAGATTCTGGGCATTTTCGAGGCACATTTTTGGGCACTTTTTGGGAAATTTCAGTATACCCCTTCACGGTCTATGAGACCTTCCATTTAGGCATTGGTGTGAAAATTTTCTAAGTATGGGATCAACGTCTTAGAATTTTTTCATTGAAGAATTTTTTCTAAGTAAAGCATCACGAAAGGCCACACGGTTCGTTTAACCTCTCACAGACCATGAAGTGCTCTGTATGGGTGTTGGCAAGAAATTTTTATAAGTATGGAATTAACATCTCAGACCTTCGTCAGTGGAGATTTTTCTATGTTTTGGATCACGAAAGGGGATACAGTCCGTATGCCTTTGTATGGACTGTGTGACCCTCCTATGGAACCTTAAGTCAGTTTATATTCCTTTACTGTGCATTCTTATTCTAATACTTAACTTCTCATTCACTAACTCAAATGCTTTTCGAATCCTCTTTTCGAGCTCTAATCAGAGGACTCCCATGGAACCCTCAAGCTCAAGCTAAACTCACTTTTCAGACTTCAATCTAAGATTATTTATATGGTTTAGGGTCATCATGGGTCTCCTTCATCAAGCCAAGTCGAAAGGTATACCATCGGCTAAGCTTTCCATAATGATCGATAGAAGGGTAAAATTTAAATGGTCATATCTCTTAGCACAAAATGATCTAGGTGGCCTACAACCTACCAAATTGAATCACTTTGAATTAGTTTTCCAACGCATCTGGTTTTACCTAATTTCGAGTTTGGATCAAGATGTTATGCCTATTTTTGTAAAGCCCGTCCATGCAGTGTTTTCTCTATTTTGGCTAAGTGAGGCTTCACAGAGGGACTCATGGTCTGTGTGACCTTATATGGACCATGAGACCTTCTCACGAGACCCCTGGCAACATTCTTATTCCATTTCATTAATGATTTTTCATAATTATGGCTACTACTACTAAGGGATTTTTGTGACTTCCTATACTATCCTAAGACATTCAAATGACCTAAACTCTTCTTCACTCATTAAAATTCATTCTCACATTTAAAATTATATTCAATCTCTCTCTCTTAAGAACTCCCTAAGGTGAACATTTAAGGATTGTCTTGAAGCTTAAGGAAAGGGTCTTCTTCTTCATCAAATTTCTTCCTATTTCTTCTCGGTTAGCTAAGGTATGTCGAATTGATTCATGGTCCCTTTCAACCATGAAGACCCAAAATTGGTTTACTTTTGTCACGACCAGGACCTAGGGTCTAGGAGTGACATGGAGAATGGGAACCCCAGAGTCCCCAAACAAGCCTTATAGTATCCATATTCACATCATCGGTTCAA
>JAOTQR010022414.1:0-16947 GCA_025774065.1 Solanum ossicruentum
ATATAGAGTATATCATATACATAAGCTCATTTCATCATCATATAGTCATTCATATCATATCTCATGCTTTGGACCTTTAACTCCTCAACAAACCACATCTAAACATTTTATCAAACACTTAGAGGGTGTGAAATGGTGATCTAAAACCATGCAATTTAGAGAGGAAATCATGCAAAAAAATTCATTGTAAAACCATCAATCAGTACCTTTCAACACCCTCAAGACATCTACATAAAAACCCCTCATCAAATCTTACAATAGATCCAAGAATTATAGCTCAAAACATATCAAAACTGTCACAACTTTACATAGCTTTAACATAGTGTGCAGTGAATTTCATAATATGCAAGTCCTATTTGTAAATCAACTTTAAATCATGCAATTTGAGTCAAAGGATTCATGGGTATCATGGGTGAAAGAAACGCACAAACCTTAGCTTATAAATGAATTTGGTGAAGATTGGAGATGGAGACTTGAAGCTTGAAGAAGAACCTTGAAGGAGAAGAACCTTGTAGGAAAACCTTAGCTCGGGATGAGGATTTGGGACTTGAGTTTGGGGAGTAAAAATATGACTAAGTATTTGAGTGAGTATTAGCATTGTTTAGGGTGATATGAGGGTGAAATATGACTAAGTATAGCTAAAAACATATATGAGAACTTTTAGGCCCAAGACTTAAAGTCTTGGACCAAAACTGAAAAATGGTGTCCAAAATAACACAAGGGCCGCGACGCGAAAACCCCACTAGAATATGCATTCTTGAAATCTTGTAATTGCTAAATCTATGCTTTTAAATCGGGGTTAGACCTTTTCCCCCTAATTTGGACCCCCTGAATAAGAATCCATAGTCAGACTGTCAAAATAACAAATGAATTTTGAGATATATGAAAAGTAAAATTCTAGGCATTCTAAGGCACATTTTTGGGCACATTTTGGGGTCGTTACACTTCTGTTTAAAGGCTTGAAGAGCTTAAGAGAGTTTTGGGACTTGAAGGATTTTGTGAATAAGAGGAATGGAGTGGCTTGGGGTTATAAAGGCTGATAAGGGGCTCTTTGGAGGCCAAAATGACATGGTATAGGCATTATACAATAGGAAAGGCCAGATTTTTCCTTTTTAAAATCTTACCATACTGGAACACGAGACCCAATTTACGGGTCATGGTCCATTTGATGGATCGTTGATAGGGATTTATTCGGATGACATTTTAGACTTTCAGAAACTCTCCTTTGATTCCCGTTCCATGACACGACCTACGACTCATAAATGTTTTTACGGGCTATCTGATAAGTCATACATTGAATCCAGAAAATTCCAAATTTCACCAAATCAAACCTTCACTACACAAGTACCACTTACAGCCTGTTAAAATTTTTATAGCTCGTGAGTCCCCTCGTAACAACTGACTCTTAGAAAATTTTGAAGTCACTTTTCTTACACTTTTCATACTTCTCATGGGTGGGCCTTACAATATACAAGCTTATGCATATCATGTTTATATGTTCCATAGGACTAAGCTTATTGAAGCCAAGAAAAGATATGATTGAAGTGTGATGAAGCCAAGAAAGATTGAATGACTAAAATGTGAGTCCACCTAAGTATGATTATAAGATGGTGATAGTCCCTAGTAGAAGCATAAACAAGACTTAGGAACTATCTTTATGAAAATGATTAATATCTTAGACACTTGTGAGATGGGTTAGTAGTATACCTCTTCACACTATATGACTCTATGATTCATGCCTATGATTAATCCATGAGAGCCATACTTAGCTCCGAGTGGACATTGGGGTTAATGTGGATAATCCCTATAGCTAAGGCAAGAGACTGTTAGTAGAATCCCATCATCCCATAACTATGTGCCAACATAAGAGATAAGGGTCGCCACTAGTAGAGGTTGACTTCTACACCAACCGTTAGTAGAGATTTGCCTACTAGCTAGCTTTAGTGGATCTACTTAGACATCTTAGGAGGCCACCTTGGCAAGTGACTTTCCCCTTCTTCTAGTATAGGGAAAACATCAGGACTCCATGGTTTATCTCACATGGTTTATGTCGGTTAAAGGTTTGTCTCACACATGTTCACGTCCTCTTCATGTCCCAAAGGTTTCCTCTTATGATGATTTAAATGGTACCTTCTTATTATGTCCAGAGATGTTTACTACTATGGTAGGTGTCTTATGGTTCGTATAACTTATTGTTTTACAACTTCTAAATGATTTCCTCACATATGCTTATGGCCCCTTGTTATTACTAATGGTATTTCTCATAAGGGCATATGACATTCTCCTCTGGTATGTATGGTGTTCTTTATTATGATTACTAGTGTCTCTTTCCGTGGCATGATGGTGCTTCTCCCAAAAAGTAATGCATTGTCTTCCTAAAGGTATTACAAGTATTCTTTCTGTTAATGGCCTACGTTTCTAATTATTCCAAGTTTAAGTGTTTTATCATGAAATCAATTATGAAAATCAACTAAGTGTATGTCATTTACTTTCAACATGCCTTATCTTATGTTCCATGGCTTGGGAAATGTTTTAATTGATCATATGTCACTACCTTATGACTTATACTTCATTTCATTGCATACCCATGTACTAGTATATTCAAAGTACTAATGCATACTCTATACCTACATGACTTAACCATGTAGGGAATGTTACTCATCGACATCCTCCATGTGGCTAGCTTTAGGTCATAGAAGATTTTTCTTGTGGTGAATCCTCTAGTTCGAGGGTGATATCCATCTTCTATTACATGGGCTATAAGTCAAGTGACATGCCTCACACACCTTGTTGAGGGGCTGACATGCCTCAACCACCTTGTTGGGAAGGGGTTGACATGCCCAATCACCTTGTTGAGGGGTGGGTACCTCAATCACCTTGTTGGAGGGTGACATGCCCAATCACCTTGTTGAGGGGTAAGTACCTCAATCACCTTATTGGGGGGTGACATGCCCAATCACCTTGTTGAGGGGTGAGTACCTCAATCATCTTACAAAGGTGTGACATGCCTTAGATTCCAAGTAGTAGTTCGCTTAGTCAATGTTGATTATGGTCTCTTCCCACATGTGATACGTATTACGCAAGCTATATGATTTACAAGCGTTTTTTACTTCAAGCATTGATCATGCATACCATATTGATATTATACTTATCCATTGCTTATGATTATGCATTTTGACTATATTTATTTCTTGTTGCATTGTATCCTACACACTTAGTACATTCAAACGTATTAATGCATACTCTATACCTACATGATATTACCATGTAGGGACCAGAGCATCTCTCGATCATCCTCCACGCGGCTACTTTGGTAGTTCGAAAGATAAGCTTTGGTGAGTCCTCAAGTCCCAAAATGCTATCAATGCTATTCTTGCTATTTGATGTTTTTTTATGGAACACTTGATAGTATGAGGGTAAGCTCGGAAAGTGTCTTGGCCCCTGCTCCATTCCATGTTAGAGGTGTTGTTGGATAATTGATGTACTTATGCTATGAGCTTGACTCTTTTATGTCTTTATAAATATCAAGACTTCCGTTAATCCCGCTTCCCTTATTTATATCTCTTATATTGTTTAATTTGCTTCCGCGACCAAGGATGTGTGGATATTATGCTAAGAGGCTTGTTTGGGGTCCTTAGGGTTCCCATTTGTCATGTCACATCTAGGCCCTAAGCTTTGATCATGACAGGGCACATAAGAAAAACTAAGGAAAATTTGTATTGGTCCGCGATGCGGACCCATCGCGATGAACAAAATAACCCTGATCTGTGCCTCTGGCGCATCACGGCCAGGGCGCGGATGCTCTCTGGAAATTGTAATTACTGAAAATATTTTTCCCTATGGGTCCTCTAAAATTTAGGTTATACCCATTTTCCACTCAATATTTCCCACTGATAGAGAATATGAAGTCATATTTTCGATATCTCGCACGGACTTTTGAGATATATGAAAATTAAGATTATGGGTATCTCCAAAGCACATTTTGGGGCATTTCATAAGATTACCATAAAACTTTCCAAATAATAACACAAGTATATCTATCACAATAGCATCCAAAATATCTCAATTCTCAAGATTTTATCTTAATTTAACAACAAACAAAATTTAGTCAAATTTCGACAAAATCGGTATCTTATTTCCACCACAATTCTATCATATCAGCCCATATACTCATGAATTAATCTAAATCCTATAATTATCATATGAACATATCAACTAACTCAAATCCAGTCCCAAAAAGAGTAGCTGAATCTACCTTGATGTCGAAATCATACTTGGACAAGCTATCAATCAACTCAAGCCTCCAAAGGATCACCGAATCAACTAACCACTATAAAAAATAGATACTACGCATCAAGAGATGAATTTTGATACCCATATTGGCATGAATTAGGATTAGGAAAAAATGATCAAAATTAGGGCAAAAATTTTCTAAGGCCCCACATGTTGAAAAAAAAGATGGTGCAAATGAAAAATGGATCCTGAAAATTTTCAAGTATTAGCGGTCCTTACGAGAGGTCTTAGAGATCATATGTTAAGGTACGAGTCGTACATTGACTCGTGGGTCCGACTCAAATTTTGGAGGCCATCTATGTATGAGGGGTTCTACAAGTCGTAAAGAGTTCCACGGGTCATAATTTATGCTCGTGGATTGGAGGTTAAACTTGGTGAAATTGGAAACTTTTAGGGATTTCATTTATGACTTATCAGATGACCCGTAAAAGATTTTACGAGTTGTAGACTGTATCCTGGGGTGAGAATCAGAGAAGGGGTTTCTGAAACTCTATCAGACGAACCCTATCTATGGCCCGTAGAATGGACCATGACTTATAAGCGGGGTCTCATGGTCCTGTCCAGTGGATTTTTATAAGGTGAAGTTCCAACCTTTTCTATTCTCTTAACAACCTCATCTAGTCTTTCCATGACCCCTCATGCAATCCTAAGCCCCTCTCCTACCAAGTCGAGTGCAAACGATTCCAATCGCCTAAGCTCTAGCGTGAGTTTATATATATGTCTGCTTTAGATGATCATATCTCTTAGCACATATTGAATTAGGTTCTATACAATTACCAAATGAAAGATCTTTGAATTATCTTCGTAACACAACTGACTTTACCTCATTTGGAGTTAGGATCAAAAGATTACGCCCATTTTACTAAAGCACTGTCAAGCTATTAGTTTCTATGACCCACTCTCTACAGGCCATGGAATGACTTAAGATCTGTAAATGGGGTTTTGTGAAACTGTCCAGCCAGCTTTTAAAAGGGTGTTTTTGACCTTTCCTCACACCCCAAGACAAATCCCATGTCATTTTGACATCCCACAAGCTCTATATCAGTCTAGAACTCCCCTAAATGACCCTGTTCTTAAATCCTTCTTCAAAACCTAATTATCAAGTTTCCTCTCAAGTCTCCCGAGGTTCTTCATTTAAGGAAAAATCTAGAGTTTTAGGTTTCTTCAATAAATTAGTAATTTATTCCATAAATATTTGTCTAAGCTATGTGGGTTTGATTATGGGAAACCTTCCTTCCCACAAGTCTAACCATTTCTCTTCTCCTGCTATTACATGAAGTGTATGAATCTTTAGGGGTATTTTTTGAACTCTTGCATATGACATTACTATTGTTCATTCTATGATGACTTATTTTTATGTATTATCATGAAGTAAAATATCATGTGGAATTATATGAGTGTTGAGGAAGTCTTAACCAGGTTTTACTTAATAAGTTCCCATGTTCGTATTTTGGAAGATGATATATATTATTGCAACGGGTTGATTAAGAATGGTTCAAACTAACTATTTATCACTATGTGTATTGAAGTATGGTTTCTTAATAACGAGGGTTTTACTATAATGTTGGTGGGTTGATTTGAATGATTTAAAATGAGTTGGTTTTACTCCTCTCTTGTCTTAGAATCTTGAAATGCATGATCTTAACTACATGTACATACCATTTCCTCATGAATTTATCTTGAATCGTGTACCCATCATGTTTGACTAAATTTACTTGACAAGGATTTTTATAAAGATTTCATGAACTATTTGCACGGCATGATTATTAAGAAAACTATGATGATATTGTGATTGAGTATTATATTATGTTATCTTTGTATAATATTATGAAATGACAAGTCATGGAAAACGCGATTTAAGATAAGAGTTCTACAACTATGCTTTGCCATGATAAGGTGGGTTATTTTGCATGGATTGAAAAAGGGATTCTTGCTAGTATCCTCATTTTTAAAAGTGTTATTCTTGCATGGTTTTGAGCATGAATGCTGCATACCCACCATGTTTTACTAAGTTATGAACCAGGTTTCTTATATTAACAAAGGCCTTATGGTAAGATATATGATTTAGGAATAATATAAATTGTGAAGGGATATTATGTATGCTATGAATTATGAAAATGTTATGAAAGCTATGAAAAGTTGTGAAACCCTATCTTTGATATGATGAAGCCTTAATTTTTATGAGCTACTCTATGAATTATGAGGATAGTAAAATGCTTTGCATATTATGATAATAAGAATAATTTGAGTATTCCTTGGGATTGTGACCTAGCAACGAGTGGACCCTGGTAAATAACAATTATCCCATAACTATATTGCCACCATAGGATTGTGAACTAGCTAATGGATCCATATAGCCTAAGTTGCATGCTTGACCGAAATGGAAGACGTTTCTGTAAGGTTAAATAAATACATATACAAAAATGGGAGATGTTATCGTAAGGTTAATAAAATACATATACCGAAATGGGAGATGTTTCCGTGAGGTTAATAAAATATATATACCAAAATGGGAGATGTTCCCACAAGGTTGATAAAACATGGGTGCCGAAATAAGAGATGTTCCAGTAAGGTAGAACTATGAGGCTCTTTTTGAAATGGATAATGTTCCCATAAGGTGAGTGTTTGGTTTACCCCAGCATGGTCGACCACCCCTTTATTCAGTGTGGGGTGAACATCGGGATTTGAAGTGGTAGTTCACTTGGTCTTATTTGTCTGTTATGATCTTTTTAATCTACGTATGATTTGTTTTGTGGTATGGCAATGCTCATGCATGTTTTGACTAAGGCATTAAGCATTTATTTTATATTTGAGCTTATATCCATTGATTATGATCACGCATATTGCTTAACTATGACTTATGTTCTTTGTTGCATTTGCACCCTGCATACTTAGTACATTCAAACGTACTAATATCTACTTTTTGCTTGTATAATCTAACCATGTAGGAACCAGAATTTCTTTCCATCCTCCTCCTCCATACGGTTAACCGGTTCAATGAAGGCTTGTTAATGGTGAGTCCTCCACATTTGGGGACAATATTCATTTACTTTCATGCTTTTATTTAGACTATTCTATTTTTGGATACTATCTTTGAGGGTTAGCCAGGAGATGTCTTGGCCCCTGCTCCTTTCGTATTTAGACGTGTTGTTGGATACATGGGTTGTATGTTATGAGTTCGACTCTTATTACCTATGTATTGACGGAGTTTCCCCTTAGTCCCTTATCCTCTTTTTGTGGTGAATGTTTGTTATGTTGACAAGATAGAAGTCCCAAGTCTCTAATGGCCCCATAGCGTGAGCCATACTTACCCGCTCCTTAGACTTATTCGCTATGTGATTCATGTTTATCCTCTTCCCTACAACATACCCATACTGTGAGTCCAAAGCCCACTTCCCTTAGAAATTATGTGTTACATGTTTATTGCTCTTTTATGCTTCCGCGAAACCAAGGATATGCTATGCATGCTTAAGAGGCTTGTTTGGGATCCCTTCAAGTTCCCATTCGCCGTGTCACATCTAGGCCCTAGGCTTAGAGCGTGACAAATTCAAAGTTCTTATCTGTAAATTGACTTGAAATTATGAATCTACATGAAAAAAGGAGTATGTGGGTGAAAATTCCACTAAAATTGAATTCAAATTGAAGGAGAAATCATCAATTAATATTTTGAATTCATAGACTAAAGATCCTCAATTTTTGACACTTGAAATCATGAAATTCAAGATAAAAGTCATGAAAATTAATTAAAAGAATGATAGAAATATTTACCCTAAAGATTTCCACGAAGACATTCACCAAAAATTGCCCTAAAAGCTTGAAATGTCTGAAAATTAAGTAAAAATGGTGGCTCTTAGATTTAATAACTAAATAAACAAAAATGTACTTCACAAATGTGAAGTACTGGACCACAAAGACCTCCATTAACATGGGACTAGGGCCCATTAAACTAGAGCCTAAGATAGTTGACTCCACGAATGCGGAGACCCAATCTGCAAACAAGGAGAAGAGAAGGTCAATACCTCCGCTAATGCGAATGTTGAGGCACGTACGTGGAGAAAATTTTTAACTGCACTAGATTTCCTTTTATACCAGCAACCAATTCCCAAGTCAAAAAAGCCCCTCAGGATTTATTCCCCCTAACATAATTCAAATGGAGGTTGACCATTGAGCCCACTCTAGCCTCGTAGGGCGGTCCCTACGGTTACGAGCTAAAGCGCCATAGCTTATGGTTATAGCAATGGGAGGACTCCAGCAGAGAAAGAAAGTAAGGATAACAAGCGCTCCACTGACCAAATGGGCGTTCTAGAATCCAAATTTCACAAACCAAATATGTATCTATACCAGAAACGACGATCCTGACTCAATGAAATAATAAGAACTCAATTTTGAGGTCTCCTCAGCATAGTTACCAATGCAACTCAAAGAAACTAGTTTGAAACTCAAACTACAAAAATTACCCTCAGCAACTCAAAAAATTATCACGAGACTATTTTTGGTGTTTGTTTTACCATCCGAAACTACTGGAACTGTAAAAATTTTGATTCAAACTTTCAAACTCCGGATGCTGATCAAAGTCAAACTTTGGCTCCGAAAATAACTAATAATGCAACTTTGGGCCTAAAAATATCATTATAACTCCGAATTCAGTTTTGTAACTTCTCCAGGACTAGATTTAATGTTATGGAGCTGATGGAATTGACGGATCTTCAATCTGACACTCGAAACTTAGAATGATACAAAAATTCACTTTTTCAACAACTTAAGCTTGCAAAAATGCCAAAACTCATATTTTCACTTTTAAAACTCAGGATTTCGGTTACAACAATACAGATATTTTGAAATAGGTCCAAAGCAACTTATGAAAGGGAAATATATATATATATATATAAGCTAAAAAATTACCAACAAGGTCAGTACATAATTCACAACTAAAGTTAATATTTGTCTTTGAACATAAAGCTTAAGTACTTGAAGTCTCAAAAAGGCGAGGATATTTGGCCCACATATCTGAATCCAACTCTCACGTAGCTCCTCAACAAGACGATGTCGCTACAGAATCTTTACTGAAGGTATATCCTTAGATCTCAATCGTTAGACCTGCCTATCCAATATAGCGACCGACTCTTTCTCATAAGACAAGTTTGAAGCCGAATCAATTGAATCATAAAAGATCACATGGCACTCATTTGAAAAGGTACTAGTGAAGCATGGAATCATGAATTACAAGACTAATCGTTGATAATCTCGATGGCAATGCCAACTCATAGGAAACCTCATCAATTCTCTTCCAAATCTCAAATGGGCCAATGAATGTAAGATTGAGCTTTCCCTTTTTCCAAATCTCATCATACCCTTCAGCCAAACATTTTCACAAATAGAGAACTCAAGAGGCTGAACCCTTCAGTCAGCATAACTCTTCTGGCGACTTTAAGCTATCAAAAGTGTACTCTGAGTCAGTCGGATTTGATCTATGGAATTTCTGAGCAAATCAACACCCAACAACTCATTGAATATGAATCAAACCACCCAATTGGTGATCTATGCCTACGGCCATACAAAGCATCAAATGGTACTATCTGGATGTTGTAAGCAAACTCTGCCAAAGGCAAATGCTGATCCCAAAGGGCCCCAAAATCAATCACATAAGCTCAAAGGATATCCTCTAACACCTAAATAGTGCACTCGAACTGTCTGTCAGTTTGGGGTGGAAAGTTGAACTTAAATCCAAACAAATATCCAAACCACGCTATAAAGCCTGTAAAAAATGAGAGGTGAACACAAATCCTCTATATGATACTATAGACACTAGCACTCTATGAGATCAGACAATATCGCAGATAAACAATGAGCCAACTGCTCTGCACTATAACCAGTCTTCACCAATAAGAAGTGAGTTGACTTGGCCAAATGATCAACAACCACCTAACCTGAATCAAACCTGCCCAAGGCCATGGAATCCTATAACAAAATCCAGTAACCCGCTCCCATTTACACTCAGGGATGGGCATCCTCTGCATCGATCCACCTGGCCTTTGGTGCTCATACTTGACTTGTTGGCAATTCAAACACTTAGCTACAAACCCAGCTATGTCTCTTCTCATCTTGAACCACTAATAATGCTATTTTAAATCATAGTACATATTTGCCATACTAGAATGGGTGTAATATCTAGCACAATGGACCTCCTCCAATATCAATCTCATCCAATCCCCTACGTTAGGCACACAGACTTTACCATTTATCCTCAATATGCCCTTAGAATGAATAGTAGCTTCCTTGGCTTCACCTTTTAACACTTTATGATAAATCAAGCACATCCTAGGATCATCAAATTGGAGAGCACATATTTGATCAAGCAATGGAGATCTACCTCAACAAAGGCTAAAACACTTTGAGGAAGGGAAATATCCAACTGAACCATCTATCTAAAAGTGACTGAACCTCCAAAGCCAAGGGCCTCTCCTCAGCCGTCAAGAATGTCAGACTCTACATACTAGATGCCTTCCAAGTCAAAGCATCTGCCACCGTGATAACCACTCAACCTAGGGGGCTAGTCGTCACACGCTGAATGAGATTTTCAAAGGCACCTCATCCAAGGCATCTCAAACATCTTAAGTATTCGTAGGCATTTAACAAAAATATTTGTGGAAAAATAAGGGGAACGGACTATGGACCATTTAAGCAATGGAACAACATTAAAAAGTAGTGGAAATAACTAACATTCATTTTGTCCATAGGCATACCAACTACTACATAGATAGATTGAACCGGTAATGGTCGGTCTCCATCAAATAGTAAAGAATCCATAATTGTGCAAAACAGAAAGTAAACACTTCAAAAGGGATACAAATATATTATCTCAAAATAACAATAAGTTACATGGTAGAATGAAAAAATGGTTGAGTATCGAACTAAGAGCTCAACAAAAAAAATAAAGCTAGTCTAGAATGCTCAGTACTAGCCACGAGCTGGTGGAGGAGTGCCTATCCTTACATGGTTAAATCATGCAGGAAAAATATGTGTTAGTACATTAGGATATACAAACTAGGTGAGATACAATGCATGTATGAAATTGTAATGCCATCATTCAAAAATATAACATATAAATATGTGAGAGATAAGAGATACATAAAACGAGTTAAAGCATGCACAAGGAATATGACTCAATATAAATAAGAGTCAATCTATTACAAATAACATGTAAAGGATACATATATGGAATCATAGCTTATGGGAGTTGACCTTAACCGACATATAAAATCGTGTGAGTTGCTACATGGAATCCAATATAACCCCTCCCTGTGTTGGCGTGGGGACACCACTTGCTGGGTGGAACTCCATCAACTTAGCATGCAGCATAATAACATAAATGGCCTACATGGATCCATTAGCCTAGTCTACAAGGGCTCCTATGGTGGTATATAGGGACTTTGAAATTGAATTTAATGGGGCATGCCTCAACTAACATGATGAAACCCAACCTCAAGTCCACTCGATGGTAAGTCATCCCACAAAGTTATTTAAAATTCAACTTAGAATCATAAGTAGCAATCATAGGAGTAGCTCGAATATTAGGAACTACCAAGTGAGAGTTGTCCTTTCATCTTGGGGACCTTTCTAAAACATCTTTTAGGGCAATTGTCATCATGCTTATATCCTTGACAAATCATTACTTAAAAAATAACTTTAATTCCTTAATCATCGTCATATATCATAAAGATTTATTTGAAAACTAGGTGGGCTATACTTTTTAAATGGAATAATCATAAATCGCATAAGTCCTAAATAAATTTCTCTTTTTAAGGACCATCAAAAATGCCCAACCTTCATCGACATTGAGTCCCATCATGAAGTCATCATCAATAATTCAAAAATGCATATATACTTAGCAAAATAGTTGTAGTCTCACAAGTATCATGTAATAACATAAATATTATGAAATCATCATAAGTATGCATGTTAACTTAGGGAACTTAAAGAGAAGGTAAAACACTTAAAAAGGAACTTTATGGGTGAAAGGATACCCATAAAATAACCACATACCTTACGGAAACTTGGGAGAAACAAAGTTGAAGCCTTTGGAGAAGAATTTGGAAACACTAGTTCTTGCCTTGCCTTGTTCTTGAGACCTTTTTGCCTTAGAAATTTTGAGAGTGAGGAATGAGGGAATTAGGGCCTAAAGGCTGATATAAGGTGCCTTTTGCAATCCCAGAATGACATAGTTTAGGAATAAGTTTGATGAAAATGATGAAATTGTCCCTCATTAGAACTGCCAGATTCAACCTACGGAACCTTAGTTATGGGTCGTCAGTCAATCCACAGGTCGTGGTTCCCTCTTATCTGGTAACACATCTCAAATTCTTGAAAATTGACTTTGCTGGACCCTAAACCATAGATACTTGTTGCTGGCCGTATAACCACCTATGAGTTGTGGTTGGACTCGTAGAGTCCTTCTACACTTACCCATTTTTCTTACTTTTCTAGGTCTTATTGCATGAACCACTATTGGCCATATCACATTTCATGGCCGTCTGATAACACATAGGTCACCTTCCAAAAAACCCCAAATTTCCTTCATGTCTAATAATCTCACTCACAGCCATACATACAACCCGTCACTTGGTCCATGGGTTACCCCATACATAGAAACTTTTTCCCTTCCCGAAGTCTTATATTTAATGACCAATCCAATGTGTCGTAAATACACTTATGGGCCATAATTTTCCCTCATGAATTAGGCTCGTCATTTTTCAGGCCACAATTTCTACTCTCAAGGCTCCTAAACTGGAGATCGTTACAATATCTCCCCCTTGGGAATATTTATCCCTGAATGTATTAAAGGCAGGTTCTAAAGAGTACACTAGTAGAGTAACAACCCAGTATGCATGGAAAAATGCAAATTAACAATCATTTCTCAAAATTTTCAGATTTTATACTTAAAACATGTCTTAAAATAGTGGAGTTATTTGCTCTCCAGGTGCACGATACTAACGTGCGCCAGCCATGGCCAGGAGGCCAAAGAGCCAAGCTCCAATAGCCGTAAGAAGCTTCAATCAGGAAAATGTGCAAACAGATAGTGATGGAAAAATATTGAACAAAGATGGGGAGATGGGGGAAATGCAGAGTAAGAGTGTGGAGGTTCAAGAGAAACAAATCAGGGAAGGTAGTCTTGAAGTGGTAATAGAAGTCTAGAGAAGTTGATTACATTAGCAAAAGAAAGAGTTCAACAATGGGCGGAGATAATAACAAGAGGAACTCCATGCAATTCATAGGATGATAGGGTGGAACAGGAGCTAGAATAAAAAAATGATGACCTAGGTAAGGAAGTGCAAAACAAGGGCAAAGCCATTTGGGATAATTTTGATATCTCAAAAATTGCAAATGAAGGGTTTAAATTGGAATTTGTCAATCCAGAAAGTTATAATCACCAACTGATTAGGGAAATTAATTTGGGGGATATAGTTCTGAGATTGAATATTGGAAGAATGTTATTATTTGCTATGTCTTAGGAGCTTATCCACTTTTCACTGTACTAAATGGATTTATATAGAGGATGTGGAGAAAATATGGGATAAATAAAGTGGAAATGATGAGGAATGGCATTTTAACGGTGAGGTTTGAAAGCGAGGATGGGAAAATTGGGGTACTAGAGGGAGGCATATACCATTTTGATAACAAGCCTGTGATAGTGAAGGAATGGACTCCAGAAATAGAGTTCTCCAAAGAGGAGCTACTGACAGTGCCAATATGGGTCAGGCTACTAGACCTTGATTTTAAGTATTGGAGTTCAAGAGGGTTAAGTAAGATAGGAAGTCTTGTTGGTAAATCATTAATGGTTGACAAACAAACAAAGAAGAAGCTAGGTTTGAGTTATGTTCAAATCTGGTTGAGGTAAATATGGGTCAAAAACTACTAGAAGAGGTTATGTTTAGAAATGAAAAAAGGGTGGTTATCACCTAATCAGTAACGTATGATTGGAAGCCATCCTTATGTGAACATTGTCAAAAATATGGTCATGAGAAAGATGAGTGTAGGAAGTTGTAGCAGAAGCAGGGGAAGGAACAAGAAAGTGTGGAGACCAGACATGAAGATCAGAGACTGAATAAAGGCAAAGAGAAGATGAAAGAGATTCGAAGGTGTAGGGGGAATCAGAAGAGATACAAGCATGGGGTAGCAAACTAACATATGAGTACATCAAACTCGTTTGAATAGCTCAGTATAAAAAAAAGCAGAAACAAGAATGTAATGTGAGTAAGGAAGTTGTTACAGAATCGAACCCATTAAAGGTAGTATGTAATGCAAGGAAGGAAGCTGGTATAAGACCAATCCCTTTGGGGAATGGTTATCTTGTTATGCTAGAATGTAGGAGGCCTTAATGGCCTTAATAAACATAGGGAAGTGGCATTCCTCGGTAAAAAAGCTGGGTGTAAATTTATTGGGCTGTTGTAGACAAAAATAAAGCAACAAAGTATAGAAAGAGTCGTTAAATCAATGTTTCAAGGGTGGAAGTACTACTGTAATAACAATTCTCACTACAATGGGAGGATTCTTATTGCGTGGAGGAAAGACAGATGTGAGGCGGTCATTAAAAATGATTCAAATCAAGTAGTAACATGTTTAGTAAAGCAGCTGACATTGAGAAAAGAATTCATATGTACTTTTGTTTATGCTTAAAATGAGAGGGATGAAAGAAAAGGTTTAAGGGACTACATGACTCAATGGTGTCACGCCCCAAAGTTCCATTAAGGCGGACTGGAACCAGTTACCGATAAGGATCAGGAAAACCAATATTTAACCATGCACTTTCTATGAATGTTATAAGGGGTTTCCATATTCAGCATGCATTCAAGAAAGTAAACAATAATAACACGCTAAAAGAAAATGCATATGACTAGGCTATTGGGGCCACAATTTCTAAAGTACAAGACATGACTACACTTTACTTTATATTGTCTACAAAGCCTCTAGATAAGGAATAACATCTGCTAAAGGTTGGGATAGGCCCCACCTCATGACTAACTGTACAATACAAAAGTATAAGCTCTGGACAAAAAAAGCTCCGAAGAAACCTGGAGCTCAGTAACAACAGCTGGATATCCTGTACACCTACTGGGGAGATCTACTAGTGCCTGTACCTGCAGTATGAAATACAGGTCCCCTATAAGGGTTGTCAGTACAAGATAATGTACTGAATATGTAAGGCAAGAAGTACTATACATGAAAGAAGAATTTAAATGAAATCATGCACTGGTGTAAGGATAAGAGACCACCTCTAGTCATATTGTGGAATCATGTACTGTATATCCTTTTTATTACTTTACCTTTCCTTATTGTATAATTTTTGCACAACACGTACTACAAAATGACCAACTAATAAGTGGTAAATCAATATCGAGATCGATCCATGCTAGGCTTTCCTTTCGCCCCTGGATACCCCCGTAATATGGGATCAACCCATGCAAGGTGATTCTTCCACCCCTGGGATACTACCCATTAATAAGAAACTTACTTTATCTCTTATTTACTTTTAAGATGATTCTTTTGGTGGTCATAATATTGGAGTTGTAGGACCTGTGACATGTAAATGACCATACAAAACAATACCATAATGAAAGGAGTAGGTTACATAAATAATGAAATGCGTAGGAGATGAAACAACTCATGAACTTTGTTCAGCAAAAAGAACTCATGTATCTCAATACCCAAGTATGTATGCAGATTTGTAAAGACTATGTGAAATGACCCCAAAAGTGTCCGAAAATGTGCCTCGAAAGTGCCCAAATTTGTAATTTTCATATATCTTAAAATCCATGCGTGATATCGAATATCCGACTTCATATTTGTGATCAGAGGAAAAAATGAGTAGGAAGGGTATAATCCCGATTTAAGAGAAATCATATCAAAATATGAAAATCCAAAAATGCAAGTTCCAAAGTGGTTTTCACACCCCTGGTGCGACGCGGCCAGGTGCGAACCCATACATTCTTTTGCCAGTTTTTGTTGTTCAATCCAAGGCCTTTGAGTCTTGGGGATAAGCGTTTCTAAGCGTAAAAATACCTATACTTACTCATTTTTCAATGCCATATCATACAAGACATTCCAAAAAAATCTTCTCAAACACTTAGACAAATATTTCACTCAAACTCAAGGGACCCAAACTCATTCTGGATTTGAAGGAATTCACTCAATCTTTAAGTTGTCAATCAAATTTTGATCAAGGAATTCTCTAAAGTTGACGTATGTGGGTTTTTAACCATTGGGTCCTTTCAACCATGTTGCCCAACCTTCCTTTTTACATAAATTATATGTTTCTAAGTTGATTTACTTATGAGTTTTACTTATTATGAGTTTGACTATGAATTATGTTGGGGTTTGATAGAATTGTAACTATTTATGCATGTTTTGAACTATGAATCTATGATTTATTATGTGATTTGATAAATAATTTTGATGTATATTGCATGAGGGTATTACCAAGTGTTTGTGGGTTGATTTACTTCAAGTTTTATTGCATGATTTCACTCTTGAATTGCATGGTTTTATACTAGCATTACACCTGCCAAATATTTGATAAAATATCCAATTTTGGATTCTTTTGCTATTGATGATCCATTACATGACCTATGACTTGAATGACTTTATGATGATGAAAGG
>JAOTQR010022425.1:0-16947 GCA_025774065.1 Solanum ossicruentum
GCACTTTTGAAAATTGGCGCTAATTTGACTAAACCATTATCATGTTTCATTTGCATTGTGCTAGTATTGTAAGGTGTGGGGTGTTACACTTCATTTATGGTGATGTCATCAAGATATCATTGTAAATATAATTTGAGGATGATTTCTTCTTCATCTTTGGATTCTGATTTTTTCGACGTCTGTGATTGATTGCCGAGGAGTCCAGCCTTAATTTGTTGAAGGATTTTTTTCATCTGGTTGATGAAGTCCTCCTTGCTACTAGATCTAGCTAACTGTGTAGCTGTAATTGATTTTTATTGCAAAAATTATATCTGGGCGGTATCTGTTGGGATTAGATATCTTGGATTTTGTAGGAATCATTTTTCTACCGCTGGAACATAGGCTTCAGATGGATTCCAACTTTTGTACCATTTGCAATGGCCTTGGAGAGCTAATCATGGGAGGCCTTTTTGTCCCTCTGGTTTGTGAAATGCAAACTTTTGGGAATATATCCATGGGATATGGAACATGTGAGAAAATTATAGGATTAAAGGAATTTGATATTAACTAAAAAACCATTGGCAAAAGTATTCATATCCTTCACGGACTGGAGGTGAAAGGATTTCAACTTTATGACCATAAACGGGCCACCATTGGTGTAGAAACCATTTTGGAAATTCAAGACTTAATTATTTTCCCCATAAGCGTCATTTTGGAATGTGAATGCATTCATCCATGCATTTATGTAGTCAAAATAATTGTAATTTTGTGGCTCAAAAGGTTGAGAGAGTTTTTATGTATCTAACTGGGTGTATGCCCCAATATTTGGGTGAGATTATTGTTTTGATCCATACTGTGGTATGGGTAACATTAATTCATCTTTTAAAGGACAAATCTGATAGTACCGTATTGTAGCAAGTTAGAAACAAGGATAATAATCCTTACTTCCTCCCATCGCTCTGATCCAAGGACAGGGAGCATTTAAGTCATTATTGTTGTTTGCTTAACTCATTCTTCTTTTTTACAAATCTCGTCATGTCTTTCTTTAGTTCGTTTTCCTCATCCTCTAAAACTCCCTCTACTTCAACCCCATCTTCCTCCATTTCACCCAACTCCAAGCTTAAGGATGAGATTAGTTTCTCTGATTTGCAGTAATCCATTGACAACTGGAAGATCCCAAAACATCCCTAGTCTACCATTTACAAATCTTCTAGGTGGCCATTAACAATCATATTTCCACCATTGAGCAATCCCTCTTGAGTTAGATCATGAGGATATCATACTTCTCAACCCCAAGTCTATAGAAAAATATAAATGAAAATACAATTATCTTCGGACTTGTCCAGATTGCCGCTAAGCCTCTTTCTAGAGAAGGTCTAGATACTTCTCTTCTTCTTTATCTTAGGGACTTATGCTTTTTTGATTTTAATGACTCTCTCCTTTGAATGGTGGAAACCAGTCTCTGTAGTGGTCCAATCTATTTTGATTGCTTCCCAAATTTCACTATATCTCTCAAAGATATGAACATCTTAGATTCCTTGATTGTGAATGTTAAAACTTCCAATTACAACACAAAAACTGGGTCTCTCCTTGTAGCAATTATTTATAGGGTCCAATACAAGACGATGAGTTCAACCTTTAATATCGATGCTATGAGAAGTAGCTATAAAGGCGAAACTATTCTTTTCAAAATAGATTTCCAGCGATCTCATCTATCTGCGCCCAAGCCTATCTCTTGGAATCAAGTTTCTTTACCTTAGAATTGGTTGTTGCAGAACGCAACCTAGGTTGAGAATCCAGCTAATACTACCGTCTCACAGATCCAACAGTTTTCTAGTGGAACTATCTGAATTTCTTTTCAAAGATTCCTTATCCAAAGGGTCCTCCACCTCCTCATCTATCCTATCTAAAGTAGCGAGACACTCGGTTTCTTCATTTCCTACTAAGATTGAAACCGTTGATTTTGATTGCAAGATCCCTCAGACCAGCTACTTAATAGAAACCCCTACAATCAATGATGACCCATCAAAATCCCCTACCTATTCATCTTTGGGTGGGGAACTGGATGTTTTGACACAAGATTTTCAAATTGATAAAGAATTCCTTAGACGAGAGTTTTACTCATCTAAAAGTATTTTGAAAAGGACTTGGTTCTTCAATAATTTTCACAATAATGAGAAAAGATTTTCAAGAAATTTATTATGATTTTTTGAATTCTGTCCCCAAAAAAATTCATTTCTTTGAGTGGTTTGAAGCATATGCAGATTACCACCATTTAGAATACCCTTTTTAAAAATCAATAAATGTTTAAAAGTATGAAGAACCCTTAACGGAGGGGAAATAACTTCTAAACTTCCTCCATCACAATGGTTTACGATGTCTGTTGCTGAAAACTCTATAGTAGTAGCACCTTTTAAGAGGAAAGCTTAAACTAAAGCCATTAGCGGAAAAGATATCAAAAATATTATTGAACAGACTAATTATACAAACTAGTATCTGCATGCCCTTAGGGAATTTCTAGTGTCAAGACTGTCCTTGCCTATCTCGACTACTTCTTTCAAACCTTCTGTGGCTTCTACCTCCTTAGTACCTCTCTTCAAGCCCTATGAGATCTCTAGAACAATCATTAAAGAACTCCAATTTCCAAATCATCTAACGAACTCCCTCTTCTTTTTGACCTTTAATGTCAAATCTCAGAAATAGAAAATACCTTAGCTCCAGATACCCCTTGCAAAGAAACATCCTCTCGGTCGATTGGAGTCTTAGAAGAAGTTGCTTCAAACTAGGGGCCTGAAGAGAAGGTCCCTTTTGAAGTTGCTCCTGTTAGATCTGAGTATTCTAATTGGAGAAGACCACAAAAATTATATTACCCTAGGGCTACCCATCCCGATGTTTCCTTAGAAGAAAAGCTTGAATTATGAAAAACAACTACAGCACCAACAATATTTATGGATGGAACATAGATGGGTGCTCCGAATACAACATTGTTCCAAACTCCAGTAGATGACTATGGCGGCCACTGCTTACAGAACGACCCATAACTGTATTGACCAACTTACTACCCATGTCCTTGTTGCAGGATTCACCAGCTAACTTAAAGGGTGGTGGGATACCCATCTTAGCGATGAGGATAAACAGAATATTTCCAAAGTGTCAGGGTAGACCCATTAGGAAATCCAATCCTTAGAGATGGGCAAACCATTCCTGACTTGACAAATACATCAGTTTATACCATTATCAAGACTTTCATAGGAAGTCCAGGTAGCTTTAGAGAACATTCCTTTGAGATATTGAACAATCTTCAATGCAAAACTCTGTCTGATTTTAGGTGGTATATGTATTTCTTTCTCACAAGAATTTATGAAAAGCCTGATGGAAATCTTCCATATTGGAAGGGAAAATTTCTTGAAGGGCTGCCTAAATACCTTAGAGATTTGGTCAAAGAAGAACTCCAAAATCAGTATTCTGGTGATATCATCCCCTATGATCAGATCACTTATAGTCAGCTTACTAGTTTGATCCAACAAGTTGCCCTTAAAATCTGTTGGCAAGATAAGATTTAAAGACAATTAGCTAAGGATAGAGCCTGGACCCGTTAAGATCTAGGAACTTTCTGTGAACAATTTGGCCTCCCCCTTTCAAGAAGAAAGCCCACAAAAGACCTACTCCTAAGAAAAAAACTCTTACCTCCAAACCCCATGTTTCTAGAAAAACCAAGTCTTCCCCTCCAAAATACTAAAATAGCACCAAAAAGCTCACTCCTCCTACTCCCAACAATGGAAAATGCTATAGGTGTAACAAGCCTAGTCATACTGCCAAATACTGTAAGCTTTCCAAAAAGATTAAGACCCTTCATCTTGACAATTCCATTCTCAACCAAATCGAACACTTGCTGCTAGACGATAGCGTCTATTCCGATAATACGGGAGATGAACTTGAGTAAACCTTCAACCAAATCAAAAATGGTGACATAGATTCTTCTGAGTCTGCAAAAACAATGATGAACTAGATGTTAATGATCTCTCAAAAGAATAAGACCTCATCCTTGAAATTATCAGTGGACTACAAGATCCTAATAAGAAGAGACATTACCTAGAACAATTCAAAAAGGCATCAGATAAGCCCTCCACCTCATCTCCTAACTGATACCTATAATATTACTGATATTCTAAATAGGTTTGCCTCCCAAAAATCCAAGCTTGTTAACATCCAGGACCTCCAATCAGAAATAAGCATTCTTAAGGAAGAAATTAGGGAAATCAAGGCTAGACATGAAGTAGACCATATTAACCTCCAATAGTTTGCTTCGATAGTTGATGCACATTATCATGTTGTCCTTTAACAATTTTCTAAAAGTGCCAATTCCCCCGCCCTAGTAGTACCTGAATCAGCTAGCCAAGATACTCAACAGGAATGTTTCCTCTATTACATCTCAAGAGTTTCTATCTAGAGGTGGCATACAAGAATAACCTTGGTTGTTAACAAATTCTTTATTCTTGATATAATCACCCTTTTGACACTGATGTTGATGTCAATTGTGTCCAGGAAGGGCTTATTCCTACCAAATTCTTTGAAAAACTAAAGAGGCTCTCCGAGCTACTACTGGCAGCAGGTTAGGGATCCAATACAAACTCTCTGATATTCAAGTGCGAACTTCCATGGGAAACTCCACTTTATCCAACTCTACGTCTTTCGTGCTGGTCAAAGATATTATAAATCCAGTCATCTTAGGCACTCCTTTTAATGAAGAACTCCTTCTTTTTAGAGCCATGACTCAATGTATTAAAGTCGAGTGTGTAATATCTTTCTTCCTTCTGATAAGCCTCCTATAAGAAGAATCTTATCTGCACAAGAGTCCAAGGAAGCCCAAATCAACTTCCTCAAAGAAGAAGTTGCGCTCCAAGGGATGCAACAACAATTACAAGAATCTTCTCTCTAGGACAAGGTCAAAGCCCTTGAGTCCAAATACAACAAGAACAATTACAACAGCCTTTTGGAATCTGAAAAAACACATAGTTAGACTTCCTTTTGAGCCTGACTTTGATGAGAAACCATCCTTACAAAAGCTCACCCCATCCAAATGAACCATAAGCTCAAAATGCATTGCTAGGATGAAATCAATGACCTTCTCAGAAAATAAATTATCTCTCCAAGAAAATCCCTTTGGAGTTGTGTCGCCTTCTATGTCAACAAAATATCTGAGATTGAACGAGAAGTCCCTCGATTTGTCATCAATTACAAACCCTTGAACTCTGCTCTTTGATGGATTAGATATCCTATTCCTAACAAAAAAGGATCTCCTCCAGTGCCTTTATGTTACTACAATCTTCTCAAAATTCGACCTAAATTCTCATTTTTGGTAAATTCAAATCAACCCCAAGGATCGTTACAAAACTGTTGTTACTGTACCTTTTGGGCAGTATGAGTGGAATGTTATGCCCTTTGGATTGAAGAGTGCCCCTTCAAAATTCTAGAAAATAATGAATGACATCTTTAACCATTTTTCTAAATTCATTATTGTCTATATTAACGATGTTTTGGTATTCTCCACCAGCATTGACCAACACTTCAAACATTTAAGGACTTTCTTCAATGTTATTAAAGAAAATGGCCTAGTTTTATCAAAAACTAAATGCAGTCTATTCCAAGTTAATATTCAATTTCTTGGAAATAATATTCATCAATGTACCATAGTACCTATCCAAAGATCAATCAAATTTCCTGATAAATTCCCTGATCAAATTCTTGATAAAACCCATCTCTAAAGGTTCTTGGGGTGTGTCAACTACATAGGAGATTTTCATCCAGATTTTAGTAATTTACTAAAACCCCTCCATAATAGGTTGAAAAAACCACCTTCTTCGTGGACAGACATCCGCATAAATGTCGTTCATAAGATCAAACTATGAGCCAAAAATCTTCCTTGTCTATCACTTCCTGACCCTTCTGCATCCAAAATAGTTGAAACAAATGCACCAGACATAGGATATGAAGACATTTTAAAATAAAAGAAAAATAATAAAGAGCATATCATTGCATTTTCTTCTAAACACTAGAATAAAGCTCAACAAAATTATCTTACCATAAAAAAGGAATTTTTTAGCAATTGTCTTATGTATTTCAAAATTTATGCAGATTTACTAAATCAAAATTTTTTACTACGAATTGATTGTCAGGCTACAAAATCCATTTTACAAAACAATGTACAAAATCTTGCTTCAAAACATATATTTGCTAGATGGCAAGCTATTTTATCTATTTTTGATTTTGATATAGAATATATCAAAGGTAGCTGAAACTCTATTTCGAATTTTCTTACTTTGGAATTCTCGTAGGGAAGAAAATAATGGGTAGAAAAAAGAAAATAGAACTAATGGAATCACAAGTCAACAATACAACATCAATTTCTCCCTATAATTCTCTAGTTGTTTCACAACAACGAGCAATTGAAGTTGCCGCCAAGTAACCCTCGACAGATAAGGCTGGACCAGACCAGCCAAGATATCAAACCTCAGTAGACTATGCCATGAAAGGTATACCTCCATCATTCTTGTTGGAGAATATAAGACAGAGCCTAATCTCGATTTCTACTCCTAAGAAATGGGTTGACCTAGTTGAAGAAGAAGAAAAAGAAGCTCAACTAGCTTAGACAACGAGCTTCTCATGGTCGGAGGAAGATTTTAAAAATTGGTGTCAACTGATGGGATTCAAAGAACCTACTATGACTCCCACCAATAGAAGAACAATGATCTACCAATTCCAATTCTTCAAAAATATATGCTCTAAGATGATGGCCCAAAGCCACGCACCAACTTCTTTGACTTCTAAAATGGTGGTTCCAAGACCCACTCCAATTTCTTCTTCTTCCTCGATGGTTGCTGTCGGCACTACCCGTAACTTGATGGAGGTCAAAAGCCCCATCAATTACCCATATAATTTTTCTTAACAAATAAAAGCAGTATGCAAATCAAACCCTTTAGCCACTTCTCAATCAACGTTCTCTACCAAAGGCTCATCCTCCGATGACCCAACCTACTTTAGGAATGACGTAGTATATACACTTATCCAAATTGAGCCCGATTCTTGGCATCCTAATCCACAAGAAGTTGCTAGAAGGATGCTTAGCCTTTCAACAAACTTCATCCAAAAAACCCAGTATTTGCTCAGCGGTTTTATGAGTTTATATTCATAGACACGCGATCGTGCTTATTCAAACACTATAAAGATAAACAAATACAAAGCCATGTTACCCATACCACTATATGGATCAACAAGATAACCTCACCAAAGGATTGGGACATACACCTAGCCAAATACAAAAAGCTCTCTCAACCTTTTAAGCCACAAATTTACAATTGTTTTGACTACATAAATGCATGGATGAATGCATTCACCTTCCAAAATGACGTTGAAAAGTATTCATGGTTTCTCCTATTTAGAAAACAATTAAGTCCTTAATTTCCACAGTGGTTTCTACACCAATGGTGGCCCGTCTATGGTCATAAAGTTAAAATCCTTCCACCCCCAGTTCATGAAGAATATGAATACTTTTGCCAAAAGTTTTTTAACCAACATAAAATTCCTTTAATCCTACAATTTTCTCATAGATTCCATATCCCATGGATATATTCCTAAAAGTTTGCATTTCACAAACCAGAGGGACAAAAAGGCCTCCTATGGTTAGCTCTCCATGACCATTGCAAATGTTAGAAAAGCTGGAATCCATCCAATGCCTATGTTACAGAGGTAGAAAAATGGTTCCTACTAAAACCAGGGTATCTAATCCCAACAAATGCCTCCCATATATAATTTTTACAACAAAAATTAATTACAATTGCACAGTTAACTAGCTCTCGTAGCAAGGGGGACTTCATCAACCAGATGAAAAAATTACTTCAACAAATTAAGGCTGGATTCCCCGGCAATCAATCATAGACGTCGAAAAAATCATAATCCAAAGATGAAGAAGAAATCACGTCTAATTTGATTTACAATGACATCTTGATGACATCACAAAAATGAGTAATCCATGACATAAGAATCCAATTGATAAGTGGAAGATCATATAGCACTACTATAGTAATACTATAGCATTTTCACTGTAGCAAATTTTTGGCTATAAATACAGCCAACCTTTCCATTTGTAAGTCATCTTATGTTTTCTGTTTCAAGAGCTCTCTCTCTCTCTCAAGAATAATGGTTAGAGTTTGCTCCTTCCTTTGTACTTTCAAAGTTTAATTGATTATAATATCAATTTCCAATTTTTAAAGCTTTTTCCTTTATTTCCCTTTTGTTATTTATGGTTGGCACTACCACCTACATCTAATTAATTAATTAAATTGCATTTTATGTTCGGATTTGCCGCCTAACTCATCGCATTGCATTTATAATTTATTTATTATTTGTATTTAATATTATCCGTGTTTCTTCCTATCCTTCTTTCCTGTACTCTACCCCTATTATTTTAGGGGATTCGCTTCCTATCCCCCCTGGAAGTGAACCCCCTAAAATAATATTGAATTGGGTGCCACATTCCGGCATGATAATGATAAAGGAAAACATATGAAAAATGATTTAGTATACTCAATTTCAAATAACCTATCTCTCAAAAGAAGTGTGATTTGGAGGCCTGGGTCCTCATGTGTATCATTGATATTGTTGATTTGTTGTGTACTTGTTCTTGCTGTTGCTACCTATTAAGTGTTATGATTGATTTCCTGCTATTATCTTATGCATATTGATTGCTATTTTGAGTCGGCCAATTATACCTACTCAGTACATATTGTCTGTACTGACCCCTGCTTGTATTTTTCTTATTTTTGGTTTTTGGAGTGTTGCGAGTGTTCCACCGACTTTGACTCACCCTCAGCTCTAGCTAGTCTTTTGCCCATCAGGTTCCAGGATGAGTTATTTTGGTAGATCACGTTGGATCCTATTAGTCTTGTGATGGTGTCCTTAGCTTTCGGACATAAATCACTTGTTCATTCATTTTGGGGTGACATTCTTAGACTTGGTATTCTGAGATTAGTGTCCTTAATGGAATGACTTTCAGATTTTGGGGAACATTAAGTAATAAACTTATTAATTTTGGATTATTTCTACTTTATGAGTTTAGCCTTTTGATTGTTATCATATTTTGTAAGTGAATTGTTAGTATAGATTGGGGTGTATATGTTGGTTCACCCACCTTGGAGGGTAAGTGTGGGTGCCACTCATGACCCATTTTGGGTTGTGATAAACTTTGTATCAGAGCTTTAGGTTTGATCTCATCACACAAAGCCAAGTCTAGTAGAGTCTTGCAGAATGGTATGCGGGATGCCTTTGCTTGCCTTCGAGAGGCTACAGGACCTTAGGAAGACTCCCTTATTTATGTATTTCATTCTATTTCTTTAATCTAATTGGTATCTACGCCATACTAATTGGTATCTGATTCTCTTCATTCTATTTCATAGGATGGTTACAACTAGAGCAACAACAGTGCCTGAGCCAGTCTTTCGGGTCGTAGGTTGAGGAGGAGGAGTAATGAGAGGTAGGGGCCTAGCAGCTGGTCTAACCAGAGAGAGAATAATGATCCCTCCACCAACTAATGAGGTAGCTAGAGAGGAAGTTGAGGTGGTGGATGAGCAGTATCATGATAAGGAAGCACCACCCCAGCCCACCCCAAAGATGATCCACCAAGTTCTCACCTTTCTCAGTGGGTTATCCGATCAAGGCCAAGCACCCTCAGGACCTCAGGTTCTGGGATTACAACAAACAACTGTTGCATCCCCTGGTACAGGTACATCCTTGGTGACACACATGTTTCCCCGATTAACATAGGGCTTATAATGACTAGTGACCAACATGATCTTTTTGTAAAGTTCTTAAAGTTGAAACCTCCTGTCTTCAGAGGCACTGAATTTGAGGATACTTATGATTTCCTTGTTAATTATCATGAGTTGCTTTATAAGATGGATATAGTAGAGAAATTTGGCATTGAGTTCGTGACCTACCAGCTTCAGGGAGATGCTAAAATATGGTGGAGGTCGTATGTTGAGTGTACGCCAACAGAAACACTACCTATGGCTTGGACAAGCTTTTCTAACTTCTTTATGGAAAAGTATATTCCTCAGACTTTGAGGGACAAGAGAAGAGATGAGTTTCTTAATATAGAGCAGGAGAAGATGTCTGCTAGAGCTTATGAGGCCAAATTTCATGCTCTATCTAGATATGCTACCCAATTTTGTTTCAGTCCAGATGAGAGGATTTGTCGCTTTGTGAAGGGATTGAGGTCATAGTTACAGATTTAGCCTTGCAGGTGGCTGATTTAGCAAAGTCCTTCAGCAAGCGGTTAATTTTGTTATACAGGTAGAGGGGGTAAAGCTAGATGACTTTACCAAGATGAAAACATTTAAGAAGTTCTGTAAGGGACTAGAGTTTAGTAGTTCTTACTCTGGAGGATAGAGCTCTGGTAGTTATTTAGCCCCAATTTTGTCTTTGTTACAGGTTTTAGATGGGGTCCCGTCAAGAACTAGCCATCTGCTCCCTAAATTTTGGTGTTATATTCGGTCTTCTTGATCTTCACAGAGGTCCACTCTTAATCCTAAGGCTTGTTGCAAATGTGGTGAGGTTAGGCATGTTAGGAGGTATTGTCTGAGATAGAGTCAACCTTGGTATGATCAGGGTTATAGAGGCCCAGTAGCTAGAGGTGGGGTGGTAATGGTAGGAGCTGTCATTCTAGAGGACATAATGGACAAGGTCGTAGGGGTCACCAGTCGCTTGGGGTGGCAGGCAGGTTGGAACTACTGGTATGCAGCCTGGCAAAAGAAATGGTTAGACACATGATACAACCCATTTTATGCTTTTCCGAGGAGGCTAGAGGTAGAGGCATCAGATGCCATTATCACATGCACCCTTCTAGTCTGCATTTGCACTGCTGATGTACTATCAAATTACAACACATTCGGTTCCTAAAACAAGGAATTTGTGAGTTCTTAAAGCGACTTTTTAGTGTTTTGATGTGTTTTTGTTTTAATCTTGTAGAAAAGCTAGGTTGGCATGATTTTGAAGAAAAGTTGCAGATTTTGCTGAAGCATAGGCCATACGGGCCCTCCTAAGAGTCGTAGATCATGCTACGAGTCGTAGATTGTGGCTTAGCATGAATCAGAGACCAAAAATCAGAAATTTGCCAAGTGAAGGTCACCCATATGAGCTCAGCCTATGAGTCATAAGACATACTATGGCTCATTTAGGTGGACTCGTAGCAAGAATCAGAGAGCCAAATTCTTGGACCAAGAATTGAAGACCAAGACTACGAGATTGAAGAAACCCTCCACTTCAATTGGTATTTTTTCACGAAAAGTAGACATGAGATAAGAAATCCAGCCAACATATGAATCGTAGCTCAAGTTACGACTCATACCTATGGGTCATACCAGTTTATTCCAAGATGCAAAGAAATTGATACGAGACCCTGACTATGATTCGTAAGCCAACCTATGAGTCGTACCTGCAAAATTTATTAGATACTAGTTGTCTTTTCTGCATAATTCGTAGGGTTGTTTTGTAAACACTATAAATAGTTTAAGTTACGTTTTTTAGGAAGTGCGAACAATAGACATTTCTCCATCACATTTTGAAGCTTTTCTTAGGTTTTTAGAGTAGATTTTTGTTCTCTTTGGGAAACCCATTTTGGGGATTGCAAATCTTGCTTTGTACTCATTGTTGATCAATCAAGCTCGTGGGTTTGCAACTTGTGGTGCCTATCTTCTTAATTATTATTGGTGAAACTCTCAACAATGTCTTTTATGTGCACTTTTGTGTGTTTTATCTTAGCCATGAGTAGCTAAACACCCACAACTTAGAGTTGTGGGAACCATGGTAGTTGACTTGAGATGACCTCAGTTTTATGTATGTCTATGATTGTGGTTTTGCATGTATTATTTATTTTCCTTCATGATTAATGTTGTTTGGTGGTGGGGCCAACACCAAACCCTGCCTACTATCACAATTCTGACCAAGATAGTAACGAATAGGAAAAGAGAAGTAGATAATAGGATTCGTTTGATGTTTTCCCATCTACCTGACCAAACTTGACCATAGGTAGGTTGATTGGGACAATAGCTAATGGTTAGTTGGCATGCCATCGTGGTCGACCAAATGCCATGGTGAAATTCTACCTTCACCTTTACAAGAGGGCTAGAAGAACCTAAGTTACTATCGTATGTGCGATTCACCGATCATAGTTATGTTATCTACGGTAATTGAGTCAACGAGCCATGGGGAACACAACTTCCCAAGTTGTCTCCAAAATTGAGTGTTTTACTGGATTTTAGTTAGTGTTTATTTTATGTTTTCTTTGAATCACAACAAACCCCCATCTAGAGATTGTAGTTATAGATGCTAAGAATGACTAGTAGTGAAATCTTATAGTCAAGCCCTGTATTCCCTGAGGATTCGACCCTAACCTCGGTTGGGTTAATTACTGATAGCGACCGCTTTCTTATTGGAACGTGACCATCATAAAAAAACTATGGCGCCATTGCCAAGGAATACAACTAGGTTTGACTTAAATTCACTATTAGTTAATTCTAGTGTTGATTTCTAGAGTCTCTTGTATTTTACTTTTTCTGTTTATTTTTGTTAGTAATTCTAGGAATAGCTTGGCAGGAACTATGACTTAGCAGAAGCCTTACATTGCAATCAATTTGTTGGAAGCTTTACAGAGGCACACCCTATTTCATTGGAAAAGGTCTGAGGATCCCTAAATTCATCTACAGAATTTTAATCAAATGCTGAGGGAGGTCCTCGGGACAAGACATCCTATTTAGTAGGCTATGGCTCTTTAAGTTTTCCCCATGACTCTCCGGAATGAAGCTGTAGAATGGTTATCAATCCTCCCACTTGATGTTTTCTCAAACTAGGGGGAGGTACAGAGAGTCTTCCTCAGAAACTTCTATAAGAAGTCTAATAAGCAAAAGCTATAGATCATCTGTAACTTTAAAAGAGTGCCAGGAGAACCATTGGTAGTGGCTTGGGAGAGATACAAGTAGTGTTCGGTAGTAAATCAGAACCATGGTCTCACTGATAATGAATTGGTGGCTAGCTTCTATCGAGCACTAACTTTGGAACTACAAGGACAAGCTGACGCATTGTTCAGAGGAGATTGTTGGGAGTTCGTAAGGTGACGGTTTAATGAGATAATTGAGATTATGGATAAGCAATCCGCAGTTGCCCAAATTTACCAACCCCTTCAAGGTCAAGCCAGACCAACTACTAGTTCACCTACGGGAGCCTCTAGTGAATAAAAAAAAATAAAAATGTGGCACATTAGACAAGGCTACTCCATTAGTATTGTATCATTAATAAACTGACCTGGATTGAGCATATGCTTGAACAGGTTCTGACCAAGGTAAATGAGTAAGATGACATCGTCAGGGAGATAATGATTGACGTCCTCAAATGTAATTACAAAGTGGAACAATAAGCTATATCGATGCAAATTCTGGGTGATAGGATTGAGCAGCTCGCTGAGCAACTAGATACAGTGCAAGATGAACAAAGGAAAAGTAGAAGAAGCAGTGATGGAGCCTATGATAAGTCTGAGTTCTCATGAATGACTAAGTTGAGTCGCAACATTAGACAAGGTGCTTCTTGGGAGGTAACCCAAGTATCGTTTGTGCGTTATTTTATTTTAAGACATTTTATCATATTTTAATTGTTGATTAGTAAGTTAATAGTGTATTGAAATTGTTGAGACTTTGAACCAGATGCATCAATTGTTATTTTGGTGAATTTAAAGTGGTAGGCTGTAGGAACAAACCAAAAGCTGAATGCTTTGAGGTGGCTTTTATGAGAAGGCCTATGAGTTGTAGTGAATGCTACAACTCGTAGTCTTTCCTCGTAGAGAGAAACAGTGAGTATCATAAGGTGGCACCCAAACAACGAACCAACCTTACAATACATAGAATCTCCTACGAGTCATAAGTGGAGTTTGCAGTGCTCATGTATGAAATCAAAATTTTTCCGAGTGTTGGGTCTACTATGAGACCGGGATCCATGAGTCATATGTCATTATATGACTCGTAGTCGGGGTCTCGTAAGACTAATTTACAGAATTTTAAAGGATGAACCATTTTGAATTTTAAGAGATTTGCATCTCTTGGATCTTCACGCCCCTTCTTGAAGCACCTCCTTTTAGTTTTTAACTTTCCGGCCTTTAAAGAGGGGTTACAAGCAGCAAAATCCCATTCACTCTTACACTTACAATATTTTCAGCTTTCCCATTTTTCTCTCTACACTTTCTTAAACTATCAAAGCAGCCACAAGGAAACTTCTAGGATCTTGAAGGAACACCTGGATCATGAAGAACTAATGTAAGTAATTATAGTTGTGTATTTAGTATGATTTCTTCATGAAAAAAACATGAAGTATATGCTAGTATGTTTATGCTGGAAAATCTGGATAGATTGTGTTTAGAAAGTTGCTGCACACTTGCCTTTTCTTTTAGTGACTTCTCTATGGTTTGTGCACTGTATCATGTAGAGAATTTGATGTTCTTAACATGGTTTGAATTATAGATGTTACCCTAAGGTTGTTGCCCTGATTTTGGTTTCATTTAACGAATGAGTTTTATTGTGTTATCTTAAGTGTAATGTTGATTAGAACTTGTATGCTGTTGGATGGAAGGCTATTAGATCACGTCCTTCATGAATTATTGGGTGCTATTCTAAGACTGTTTTAGGACTTTTCTTATGGGTAAATATTGTTGAAACAATTTGGGTAGAGTTGGGACAGATTTGGAATCATCGACGTCGTATTTGTACTCTAAACAGAAAGTTGTGAGCTAATAATTGGAGATTGTTGTTTCACGACCTTCTCCTATTTTGGGATTATTTTTGGACTATATTAATGCTAGTGTTATGTGTTAAAAATTTTGGAAACAATTTAGATAAAGTTAAAATTGTTTCAGGATTGTTGACATCAAAGTGGGGTGAAAGAATGTAACGTTATGCCGCTTGTTTGTATGTTGTGAAGAATTGTCATGTGTTGTGCTTTGGGGGTTGTTGTAGGACTATTAAATGTCTAAAATAATATGTACATGACATGCACATAAGAATGGCTGTTAGAAAAGTACGTTTATAAAGGGAAAGGTTGAAGAAATGCCTTTGCGTCCCTAATTGAAAAGCTTGTTGTCTGGGTGATCGTTTTTACGATATTGGGCTGTCAAGAAGTGTTTCTTTGATGTTAATACTAGTATTATTGCCTAATATACCGTAGATAAATATTTGAGGCAAAAGCAGCCACTTCAAGGTAGTAGCGAGGTCATACAACAAGGTATGTAAGGCTACTTGATTTCGTATTATTTGGCATGAAACATAAATCCCTCGGTAAGTACAGGCATTTATCTACTCTAACATGACAAACAAACATGTCTCCACTCTTTCACATATTCATATGATCCTATATATAGTTACCTTCATATCTACATACATACGTGGATACCAAGTACATGAGTTCTTTTTGCAAAACAAAGTTCATGAGTTTTTCTTTCATTTCATACACATTTCATTGTTTATATAACATACTCTCTTCATTGCCATGTTGTCTTGTATGATTATTTTCATGTCACATGTTATATATACAACCCTATAGCTCCAATATTGTGACTACCAAAAGAATCATCTCAATGGTAATTGAAAGATAAAGTAAAGTATATAATTTTTTTGATAGGTGATAGCCCGAGGGGTGGAATCATCACCTAGCTAGGGACGATCCTATCACGAGTAGTAGCCTGAGGGGTTAAGGAAGGACCTAGCTAGGGATAATCTCGATATAGTTTACCATTGATCAGTTGGTCATTTATAGTACATGATGTGCACAGATTATACAGTAAAAGTAAAGTAATATAAAGAACATAAAGTATACGATCCCAAAGTATATCCAAAGGTGGTCTCTTATTCCACAACAGTGCATAGTTTCATTTGAAGTTGTTACTTCATATATAGTATTTCATGCCTTACATACTCAGTACATTATCTCATACTGACGTCCCTTACGGGGGACCTGCATTTCATGCTGCAGGTACAGGTGCTAGTAGATCTCCCCAGTAGAGTCCAGGATATCTAGCTACTGTTATCGAGCTCCAGGTTATTTCAGAGCTTTGTGTGTGTCTAAGGCTTATATATTTATATTGTACAGTTAATTAAGGCGGGGCTTGTCCCGAACCTTATTCGATACTTTCTCTTATCTAGAGGCTTTGTGGACTATGTAAATTAAAGTGTGGTCATGTCTCGTACTTTTGACACCGTGGCACCAACGGTCTAGTCACATGCATTTCCTATTGGTGCTATCACTATTTACTTGCATAAATGCATGTTAAATTATAGAAATCTATTATAAAATGCATAAATACAAGTTGGTTCTCCCGACCCTTATCGGTAACGGGTGCCGGTCTGCCCTAATGGGACTTGGGGTGTGACATAAACCCTACTCCTAAAGGTCAAATTCACTCTTCCCAATTGGAATACACTCTCAATATTTCCCAAGAGCCTGAGCAAAATCCCAATAAGAGTTCAAGGAAACTCAAGAACAAGTTGTGGATTTCAAGACCCCATTCCAAGCTTCAACTCTTTCTCAACTCAATTTCAAGAAATTCAAAGTCTAAGGTATGTGGTTTCATTCATGGGTTCCTTTCCACCATGAAGCCCGACCTTCCTTATGAAAATTACATGATTTCAAGTTGTATTTCTTATGGGTATCTATTATTATTATTATGAAATATGAGTATTAAATATGTTGGAGTTTTGTCAAATATTGTTGATTATGCATAAATATCTATATTGAGCTTATACTATGAAGTGTTCTTTGTCTATTGAGACTCTACATGATTCAAGCTATGAAATCTATAAATTATTATGAAGTTTTGATATGATTTACAAGTTACCCATGATGGGGTTTTACCATGATGTTGGTGGGCTGATTTACATG
>JAOTQR010022466.1:0-16945 GCA_025774065.1 Solanum ossicruentum
CTCACTGATGCTTCTACTCCTTCTAGGTCCTTGTGTTGAAGAATCTTCTTCTGATATATTTTGTGAGACCTCAGTGGATCTCTGACCAGCCATTGAGGCACTTTTTCTCTTTTCTCTTCTTGGGTTATCCACAAGATAAGGGAAGGCTAATTTACTATAATATAAAGTAGATTTAAGTTTAAGACAAAAATAATTTATAACTACTAGGCTTTTATGGAAGAAGAAATTCTACCTATTATGAGGAGCCATTGAGGAAAATTTCAAGGAGGATTAGCACTTGGCATAACAAATTATCATCTTTTGGGGGTAAGTATATCCTAGTGAACCATGCTACAAGCTATGCCCATCTATTTATTATTGGTAATGAACCCTGTAAGAAAGATGATTGGTCAAATTCATAAGATTTTCTCATCTTTTTTCCGGAGTAAGGTAGGTAGAGAGAAAGGTAAGCATTGGATTAAATGGGAAGATCTATGCTTGCCCAAAGAAGAGGGTGGAATTGGCTTTAGATCTCTGCATGACACTTCAAAGGCCTTGTTTGCTAAATTATGGTCGATCTTCTGGACCTCAACAAACTCTTTATGAGGTTATTTTATGTGGAATAAATACTGTAAAAAGGACCATATATGTTTGGCTAAATGGAATAGAGGTTCTCATGTCTGGAAGAAAACGGTAGACATTAGAGATGAGGTGGAACATGAGATATGGTGGCAAATCAGAGCTAGAGTTTCTAATTTCTGGCTGGATATGTAGATAAAGCAAGGAGCACTGCATTTCATAGAAGAAAAAGGATAGGTCAAGACCTGGAAGTAAAGGAATTCATTAATGGAGAAAGGTAGGATACTTACAAACTGAATAATCTGATATCTACTGAAATTGTGGAGTTTATTGACATGAATATGAATTCTGATTTTGGGAGATGTCTCAATAATTGCCCCAGATGGATGCCAAGTAATGATGGGTCCTTCTCCACCAAATTTGCTTTTGAGATATTAAGAAGGAAAAAAGAAAATATAAGTTGGGGGGAATACATGTAAATCAAGGGACTACCTTTCAAAATAAGTTTTTTCCTATGGAGAGTGGAGAAGAAGGGTGCCTACAGAAGATAATCTCAGAAAGATGCATATTCTGATTATATCAAAGTGTTGTTGCTATGAGGAGTATGAGCAGGAAACTATGTCTCATCTCTTTTTACCAACTCCCTTAGCCCAAAAGCTATGGAAATATTTTGATTCGTGCGCAGAAATTGTAATAGAGTGACAACATCTACAACAACTGATTCTTAAATGGTGGAAAAAAAATCTACAAACGCAAAGCTTCAATTAGTTTACAAGATCATTCCTATGGTAATAATGTGGGAGCTAAGGAAAATAAGAAATAATAGGAAACATGGAAAAGAGGTAAGTCTGTATAGTCTTATCTACAAATGCCAGCAGATTATTTTTCTCTTTATTAAATTTAGATTCCCATGGATAAGTATTCCAAGTGATTGGGAAGGAATATTGAAGGTCCCATAGTGCTACACTATTATCCACTTATATGAAGGCTTCTTGAGGAAAGCTGGATAAATTGTAATATGTATGGAGCATGTAGAGGTAACCCTGGATTAAGTTCCTATGGATTCTGCATAAGGAATAATGATGGAATATATCCAAAGTTAAGGTGTTAGGAATAATGATTAACATGGAAGTATAAGTGAAAGGGGTACTGTATGGGCTGAGTTTTTGTAAAAAGAATGGAAAGAATGACATCTGTTGAGATAGATTCTTTGGTCCTATAAAAAATAATTCTCAAAGAATGGAAGATTCCATGGAAAATATGAGAAGAAATCAAACAAATTCATTAGCTCACTACAACCATGAATGTCACAATTAAACATACATATCGATAGGCTAATCAGTTGGTAGATAAAATTGCTAATCTAGCTTTATAGGATTGGTGGGGGGGGGGGGGGAATATACAGGCTAAATCATTTGTAGACCTCCATACTATATGAAAGAGAATATTAAATGCTGATAAGAGTCAAATACCAACACTAGGAATAAGGACGAAGATAATATGCAATCATCCGGATGGGGGTATATACAATGATAGCAATTGACCACACCATTTCTCTAAGGAAACACCTAGTCAGTTTACATACATACAAGTCAAATGGACTATAGACAATTGTTTACAATACAACAGAATAAAAGTCCATCGGATCAGTGGCCTATGAACAAACATCACAAAAAGCTTTACAAAAAAAAGCCCCAAAAAGTGACCTGTACAACAACAACATACCTAGTGGAGTCCCACAAGTGGGGTCTCAGGAGGGTAAAATGTACGCAGACTTTACCACTACCTTAACGAGATAGAGAGAATATTTTCAAGAGACCATCGTCAAAAAAATATCAAGCCCCAAAAGCAGAAGAAACTAGATATGAAACAAAGAGAGGAGGAAAAAGAGAAAAAAAATAGACTAGAATGGAAAGTGAATGATAATATAAGCAAATATAGAAGTAACAAATATAAGTCGGGAAAAAAGAATACAAGATAAAAAGACAGGACTAATCCTACTATCCCACTGAAACACCAGCCCAGGCATCAACCTACCCCTACTAGCCTATTAGCCTGTTGTCCTAATATGCAACCTCCACTCCTTTTTATTAAAGGTCATGTCCTCGGTGGGATGAAGTGTGACACCCCATTAACTCCATAGTCTTATGTAACCATGTTACAAGTCTTATTTGTTTAGGTGGGGAGTGTATTAGCGTCATGGGAGACTTCTAGTACTTAGACGAATTCAAGACTTCCCTATGAATTGAGTTTTAGGTGTTGATTTATACAAGGGTAAAATTTAAATGAGCGTAACTTTTAGCACACAGGGAACTAGGTAATCCAAGACATTTCATATGAATGCACTTTGAGTTAGCTTTCCAACACACTTGGTTTCACCTCATTCCAAGTTCGGATGAAGGAGTTACGACCGTGTTCGTGAGACCCTCTTGTGCAGTGTTGCCACACGAGCACCTAAACAGGCCATGTGGTATCTCACACCTTGTGAGACTGCTTTTGAGACAAGGATGACCACTTTGTGCCCAAGGCACATGTCATGACTGGCCACACAAGCCTTGAGACCATTCGTGAGGCTTCCAAAGCGAAAGTTTTCTAAGTACAAAAATACCATCTCGTAACTTTTGCGAAATTTTTGAAGTATGGTTTGGCGGACCAGTAAATGGACCATGTGGATTCACATGGCCCATGAATCAGTCAATGAGGTGACACTTTGCCAATTTTTCCCTCCGTTTCACTAATGGCATCTTCGTAAATTTAATCTATTCTAATGTCATTTTGGGACTTCCAATACTATCTTAACTTTCCCAAAAGACCTAAACCCCTTCCCAAAAGACCTAAACCCTATTCAAAAGGATAAAATCCATTCCTCTCAACTTGAATACATTCTCAAATTCTCTCAAGAGCCTTCACCGAAACCCCAATAGGAATTCAAGGGAACTCAAAAGAAAGTTTTTGGATTCCAAGACCCCCTTCCAATCTTCAAGTCTTTCTCAACCCAATTTCAAGAAATACAAGGTCTAAGGTATGTGAATTTCAATCATTGGGTATTTTTACCCATGGTGCGCAACCTTCCTTTTTATAAAAAAATTACATGTTTTCAAGTTGTATTATCTATGAGTATCTCTTATTATGAATTATGGTTATAAACTATGTTGGGGTTTTATGAAAGGTTGATTGACTATGCATATTTTGAGCTATGAAACTATGATATATTGTGAGATTTGATGATGAATTTCAATATATCTTATATCAGGGTTTTACTATGTGTTGGTGGGTTGATTTACATTAAGTTTTCTTACATCATTTCACTCTTGAATTGTATGATTTTGAACTAGCATTACACACCCGCCAAATGTTTGATAAAATGTCTTGTTAAGGATTCTTGAGTTATTGATTATCTATTACATGACTTATGAACCAAGTGACTTTATGATGATTAACGAAATGTATATATGTGTTGAATTCATGAAAAGTATCTATCATGTTGCAAGCAGACAAACACTTTGTTGAGGGGGTGACATGTCTCAATCACTTTGTTGAAGGGGACATATGCCTCAATCACCTTGATGAGAGGGTAACATGCTTCAATCACCTTGATGAGGGGGTGACATGTCTTAAGTACCTTGTTTAGGGGGTGACATGCCTCAATCACCATGTTGAGGGGGTGACATGCCTCAATCACCTTGTTGAGGGGGTCACATGCCTCAATCACCTTACAAGGGGGTGACATGACTTACATTCCAAGTACTAGTTTGCTTGGTCTATGATGATGGTCTCTTCCTACACATGTAATCTATATTCTCAAGTTATATATCTTACAAGCATGTTTTACTTCAAGCATTAATCATAGATTCCATATTGATATTATACTTATCAATTGCTTATGCGTATGCATTTTGACTATGTTGCCTATATCTTGTTGCGTTGCATCCTACATACTTAGTACATTCAAACATACTAACACATACTCTATGCCTACATGATGTTACCATGTAGGAACCGCAACACCTCTTGATCATCCTCCATGTGGCTAGTTTTGGCATTTTGAAGATAAGCTTTGGTGAGTCCTCAAGTTTGGGGAAACTAGCTATTCTACTCTTACCTTTTGTTATTTATCTTGGTTGAACTTTTGATACTATGATGGTGAGCCCCGAAAGTGTCTTGGCCCCCGCTCTAATATATGTTTAGAGGTGTTGTTGGAACAATTGATGTACTTATGCTTTGAACTTTGAATCTTCTACGTTTTATGCTATTAAAGACTTTACTTAGTCCCGTTGTCCTTGTTTATGTCTCTCGTTGTTGTTATTTTGTTTCTGTGACCAAGGATATGTGTTTGATATGATAAGAGGCTTGTTTAGGGTTCCTTCGGGTTCTCTATTCGCCGTGTCACGTCTACGCCCTAGGCTTGGGTCATGACATGAAGTTTAACCTTATCTTTTCTGATCACGTCCCTTTAGCACTTCTTCGATCTACCTCTACCTCTCCGAGTAACCTCTAAGTCTAACCCCTTGCACCTTCTAACCGGAGCATCATTACCTCTTCTTTGCATATGTCCAAACCATCCCATTCTTGCTTCCCTCATCTTGGCAACCACAGGGACCACCTCCAACTTCCACGAATGGTCTTATTTCTAATCTTATCACTCTTGGAATGGCCATACATCCATCTCAACATCCTCATCTCCATGACCTGCATCTTTTGAACAAGTGCATTTTTTATTGGCCAACACTCCACCCAATACAGCAAAGACGGTCTAACCACTATTTTGTAAAACTTACCTTTAAGTTTATGTGGTATCTTCTTATCATACAGAACTCTAGAGGCCAACCTTCGTTCATGCTGCCCCAATATGATGTGTGAAATCTTTGTCGATATCACCATTACTCTAGATGATGGACCCAAGGTATATAAAATATTCCCTCTTAGGGATAGAATGACCGGCAAGCCTCACATTAGTATCTGCTACATCCCTCCCAACGATGAATTCGCACTCCAAGTATTCTGTTTTGGTCTTGCTCAATTTGAACTCTTTGGATTCGAAAGCATGTATCCAAACCCCCAATCTATTATTAACTTTAGCCCGAGTCTCATCAATCAGTACTATGTCATCCGCAAAAAGCATATATCATGGAACCTCCTCCTGAATAGATAGTGTCAGCTCATCTATTACTAAAGTGAATATAAAATGGCTCAACCTAGATCCTTGATAAAGTCCCATATCAATAGGAAAAATACTCTAAGTCCCTTCTCGCTATTCTTACCCAAGTCTGGCTCCATTATACATGTCCTTTATCACCCAAATATGCACCATTGGAACACGTTATGCCTCTAGACACCTCTACAAGACATCCCTCAAAACTTTGTCATAGGCCTTCTCGAGATCAATGAACACCATATGAAGGTCCTTCTTTCTTTCCGTATATTTCTTGACTAATCTAGGAACAAGATGAATTGTTTCAGTAATCGATCATCCCGACATGAATCCGAATTGGTTCTTTGAAATGGATACACCTTTGCTTACCCTCATCTTCACCACTCTTTCTAGACCTTAATAGTATGTCTTAACAACTTGATATCCCTATAATTGTTACAATTCTGAATATCACCTTTGGTTTTGCATAATAGAACCATTGTACTCCTTCTCCACTCATCGGGCATCTTAGCATTCTTTATAATAGCATTGAACAGTCTAGTCAACCACTCTATACCATCCTTGACCATACTTTTCCAAAAACCTACTAGGATCTCATCGAGTCTGTTCGCCCTCTTGCTCTTCATCCTACAAATAGCCCGTCTAACCTCTTCAGCTTTGAAACACCTGCAATAACCAAAATCTCGTTGGCTACCGGAGTGAGCCAACTCACCTAACTCAATATCCCTATCCCCTTTTTCATTTAAGAGTTTATGAAAGTAAGCTTGCCACCTTAGCTTCATGGAAGTCTCATCCACTAACACATCAACCTCCTCATCCTTGATGCATTTCATTTGGTCCAAGTCACAAGCTTTCCTCTCTCTCACTTTAGCTAGCCTATATAATCTCTTATCCCTTGCCTTTATCACTTAGCTCCACATATAGGTGCTCAGATATTGTTGTCTTAGCACTCGTCACCACTGTCTTTGCATCTAGCTTCGCCGTCTTATAAGCTTTCATAAGCCTTCACTTTTCATCCTCATCCCTACACTCCAACCACTTCGTATATGCAATTTTCTTAGCTTTCACTTTGCTTTAAACTTCTTTATTCCACCACCGATTGCCCTGACGTCCACCAAAGGATCCCTTCAAAACCCCTAGTACCTTAATAACTACTTTTCCAATGTAACCAACAGTAGTGCCCCACATACTGTTCACATCTCCGCTAATAATCCAAGCCTCTAAACTACTCAATTTTTCTCCCATCTCTCGAGAAAGGGTAGGAGTCAAGCCTCCCCATCTAATCCTCAGTTGGGTATAAATAACCTTTTTTTTTCTCTCTCTCTTAATCTCTAAATCTAACACTAGAAGTCTATGTTGAGTGGAGATATTTTCATTTGGAATAATTTTGCAATCCTTCTAAAGGCTTCTATCACCCTTCTGGAGAAGAAAGTAGTCTCTCTGAGTCTTAGGTACCGTGCTCTGAAAAGTAATCAAGTGATTTTCCCTCTTCGGGACACACGAGTTAGTAATAACTAACTCAAAGGCTTTGGCAAAAACCAAGAGCGATGTCCCACCTCCGTTTCTCTCCCCAAACCCAAATCCTCCATGAACATCTTCAAACCAGCTAGAAGTTGCACCGGTATGTCCATTAAAATCTGCCCCGATGAATATTTTATCCGTAATTGGTATACCTTTCACAACCTCATCTAAATCTTCCCAAAAGAACTTTTTGACTTCCTTATCTAAGCCCACTTAGGTGCATAGGCACTAACTAAATTCACTACATGACTACCGACCACAAGTTTAGTAGATATCATCCTATTGTAAAACCACCTAACCTCAACCACATACTCTCTAAGGTCCTCATCTACTAGGATACCTACTCCATTTCTATCCCTAGAGCTACCAGAGTACCAAAATTTGAACCCATATACATCTCGAGCTTTGGTACCTACCCATCTAGTCTCTTGGACATATGCTATATTAATTTATCTCCTCTTAAGACACTTCACAAGCTCTATGGACTTCCTTATAAGTGATCCTATATTCGATGACCCTACTGTTGACTTATGTAACCCCATGCCTCTCTTGCCACCTCTACCCTTGCCTCCGACCCCAACCAATAACATGACCCTAATCTACCATCAAATGTCGACGCCACTAAACTAAGAACTAATAACTCACTAAACTACCAAGGATCAAGAAAAAAATAATGTATAGAGAACTATGCAACCCAAAAATGTAGAACAATAAAATATAAAGTATAATGTACACTAATCAAACAATCATATGCAAAAATCAAGATGAATAAACGAGATATTACACAATAGAAGTCTATGGGATAAGGCAACATAATATGGTATGTCAGATCACAAAATATAATAATGTGGTCAATTTAGGAATATATGGTAAAGGCAATGTAGTAGGCAAGAAAACACAACACCAAAAGGCAAGAAATAAAAGGTAAGTAAAAGAAAGGTAAAAGAATACAATTGTTTATAAAAGTAAATAGAAAGAATTTTGGAAGATATCACCTGGAATTCTTGTCAAAAAAAGTTGAGTGTCACTAAGAAATATTGGGAAATGGAAATGTAGCCATTGTCAGAAAATTTTGCCGCTGATTGGAAATGTAGCTGAAAAACTCCTTTAGCCAATGGTGGATCCCAAATTTGAAGATCCTGAGTGCTCACTTCCGTTACCATGAAGTTGCTAGTTGTCACATGTATAGATGTGTCGGAACTCGAGGCATGTTAATAAAAAAGTAAATGATAAATAACGATTAATTATCATCCCTAAAAATAACTTATTATTAGAAATAAAGAGATCAAAAAAATTTTATACAAAAAAGTTAAAAGCTAATGACATGACACAAAATCAAAAAATGAAAATGAGAAAAAATTATGAAAAAAATAATTGAAATAAGAAAGGTACAGTCAAAAAATACTTTAAAAAGAAGAGAAAAATAAAAATTAAAAAAATTGTTATTCGTAATGGAAAAGAACCTTTGCCTATTTATATAACAGATAGTATGGTAGGCCAAAAAGGGAGAATTTGTACCTACACTAAATTTTAGAGGGTATGCAATAACAGACAATAGATGTCGTCATTAAAAAGAGAGAGAATATAAAAAAAATAATTGAAATAGGAAAAGATAGAATTTGGAAAATAAATAAATCAAAGAGAGAGAGAGAGAGAGAGAGAGAGCATGGAAAAAATGAAAATAAGAAAAGAGTAATCTTTGTAAAAAGACTAAGTATGGAAAAATTAATTGAAATAAGAAAAGATGCAATTTGGAAAATAAAAATTTTAAAAGAGAGAGAGAAAGCATGGAAAAAAGTTAAAATAAGAAAAAAGCAATTTTTGTAAAAAAGTGTGTTGCTAGCAAGTATTGAACCCGCTACTAGCAGAAAGTGCATGCCTTAACATGCAAGGTCAACACCAAATCACCTACTAGCTCTTTTGGTTTAGTGGGTGCTTATTTGCATCTTATATACTTTTTTACATATTCTCTATGCAGATATACAAAGTTTTTGTTGGAGTAAATGGGTGCTTGAGCACCTGAAGCACTCTATATAGATTCGCCCCTGCCTATAGCTATGGAGAGAGTCTACCTGAATCTGCCGAAAAATGTTAAGGGTCGTCAGATCTCACAGGATCTAAAGAATAGAGGGTTGCCGAATCTTGCCAGAACAGGAGAAAGCAAGGAGAAAACTGATCAGCAAACACAAAAGAGAAAGCAAGCAAGAAAGAAAAAAAATGACAGATCTGATCAGAGAAGTCACCGGAGAACAAGATTTCTAATAGAAAAAGGACTCTTCAATGCGGGTGAGATCGAAAAAGTCGTACTGATCATTTAGTCATTCTGAGGTTCTCAGGAAGCTCCTTGCTTGAGCCTTCAAAGGTTCTGCCAATGAGAGGTGGCGACTAGAGATGTTCGGCAGTAGATCTAAAATCGACTTTGTCGGAGAGAAAAACGTCAGCAGGTCATAGAGGAGGAGGGTGATCCTTCGTCCCGTTCTTTCTGATCTTGCAACATTCGTTAAGAAATAAGCTAGAATAAGTGACTTGACTAGACTCGAGGAGGAGAAGGAGGACTTTACTTGATGCTAACGAAGAGCGTAATATCTGATCCTTGATGAGATGAGACATGAATTAGCATGGATCTGCCATTTGAGTAGAAGATAGAAGGAGAAAATGGTCACTACGTATATTAGAAGATGTCTTCTGTATTAGTTAAGGAGGATAAAGAACTTACTCATATACAAGAATTGTCGAAAAGGAAGTTGGAAGACAAATAGAGATCGAAAGCCGCTCACCAGAAGGAAGATGATGAACAAAGCTTTCCACAGTGAGAAAACCATTAGGCTCTTCTTGAAGAAGAAAGCGGAAAGACCGATGAATAGTCTAGAACGGTGTAGATATTTGTTTAGCTTTTGGGCCAGGTAGGACAATTGTTAGATGGGCCAATGCTTTAGTTAAGTACAATATTTATTTGTTCACATACACTATGTAGGTTATTTATTTATTTATTTGAATAAAATGAGCATGATGCTCACAATTTATTATTATTATTATTTTTTAAAAAGCATTCTTTCTGCAGAGATCCAATTTTACACAACATCAACAACTCAAAATAATAAGAAACTTGCAGTTTATACAACAATTTACTGGGGATTCAGCTAGAAACAAGGATGCTCAAGGCCTAAAATTTCATAGTTGGCTTTGGGGCAGATCAACCATGTATAATCTTAATCTGTATAAGCTTTAAATTATTCATGTGCATATTACCATCAAGAAGAAAAAAGAAATCATTGCTGAAATATGGAAATAGTATTATTACAACATTTATCAATTACATCAAAAGAAAGGCTAGTATAAATGATCCTGAGTTATAATTGGAGTATTTACTTCAAAAAAGTTCAGTCGCCTACATCTCTTTAAAGAAAATCTACTCTAAAATCGCTAGTAATTTAATGGGATTTACATGAACATCAAAGCACAACACAAAACATATACACTAATGTCAATTAAAAGCAAAGAACACTAAGGAAGTTCAAAAATGCATCAACATTGATTAGATTACCAAACATGCATGATATTATGGATCATATTCAAATGCATAACATGAAAATGAACAAGGGAAGAAAAAGGTAAGAAGAAGATACAAATTGTATACTGCACATTTAATAAGTAGATATTTGCAATATCGAGACATAAAATAAAAATAGAAGAGAAAAGTTTATTGTTCAAGTGAAATTCTAAAATGCTATAAGAAGCGAAGGGAAAACTATTAAGAAGATATTATTCTTCATCAAAAAAAGAAGGATGACTTCATTATTTGTTGAGTTCTCCATAAAATACCTCCAACCTTCCCCAATAGATATAGGATTCATCGAGAAGAGGAGGGCAATGAAGACAAGTCGGATGATAGCAAGTCAATTTCAGAATCAGAGTCCGTTGAGACATCTCATACCCAACCTGAGGAGACTAGTTCTCAACCTCCGGCGGATCCAACTATCACTGTCACTTCCACGGATCCTTGGAATACTAGATGATGTGTTCCAAGCATACAGGAAATATATGACAAAGGATTAGAACCAAAGGATCCAGGAAGGTCGGTTCGACAATTTCAAGAGGAATTGAGACTAAATGATTTCATATTGAGGAGAGCACCTGACCTGGAGACAGAGCTCAACCATCACGGACTTGCATAGATGTCATAAAGTTGGGCAAGTATGCCCCATATCTAGTCCAAGAATTTTATGATGCCTATAATGCCACTATTCTCCAAGAATTTCCTTGAGGGAAGAATCCCGTAGAACAACCAAGATTGCAAGAAGTTCTAGTGCGTGGTTAAGTTGATAGTTCAAAGGAAACTATCAGAAGGGTTCAGTTCAGGCCAAACTACATAGTACCTTGTACCACCGCATAGCATGATGTTAAAATTGCTAAGATGAGGAAAGCGGTAAGCGAGCACAATGTGGATATGAAGATAGAGTTGCTCAGGTGGATATCCAGCTAGGTATGTAGGAGGGTATGGAACCTATGTGGGTCACAAACCACACTGCTCAGATTGTGAAATCCCACCTCTCATTCTGAGCCAAGTTTTTGTGGTCTATTATCCATTGGCGTATTAGACCCACCTTTACAGATAATGTGATCACCCTAGAGAGGGTTGTACTACTAGCTAGCATTCTGGCTGGTTATGATAGTAGGCATGAGTCATGGCTGAACAGATCCACGAGTCAACAATTCATACTCAGACTTCATTACCTTTTCCCATCTTAATACATCAACTGTGTAATGAGGCAGGGTGCGTGTTTCTCTGTACTTAGATCCACATGTAGAGGCTCTGCACACCATGGATCCCAGCCTAATAAAGGCTGATAAGAACCCAATGGCCCTACAGAGCTTAGTTTCCCCTCCGATCCCAGGTCTATTCAAAGTAGAGCCTCAGACTCAAGGTTCACCTCCAGCTGCTACTGGCACTACCGAAGTTGCTACCGGCACCACTCCAGCTGCTATAGAGCCTACGTTAGCTATGGAGATTGGGTCCACACCATCCTCCAGTACTCCAGCACCAGCAGCAGCTATATTACAGGTTAATTCTTATTTTTATTATTACTTTTCAAGCATTATTATGCAGCGTGGGTAGGGCGGAGTTCAGACGTCGGGCTCTATCTCCACGAGTTAGATCTTGGGTTGACCAGACTGTACGAGAGTTAGAGGAGAGGATGAAGGCATTCACCTGTGCATTGATAGATGAGAGAGTCAGAGCGGTGAATGCCTGAGTAGATGCTTTTGAGGCGAGATTCCAGCGGAGACTTGAGGGCACTAGGCTTGCTGACACGAGTGCAGTGACACAGGAGTTAGCCAAGTCTAAGTCTAACCTATTCCAGATGTTACCAACCCCAGTTGAAGTGCTAGAGGTAGCACTGGCTGGTGATGAGGTATTTGACTAGTTAGCTGACTACCTGGATGCTCATGAGAAGAGGCCTCTCGAGATAGATGATCAAGTGATGAGCCAGAAGAGGCCTTGACCTGATGCCCAGCAATCCCGGTGGAGGAGCTGATACCAAAGGAGGTAGTACAGGAGTTGATCCTGTTGGTGGCTATTCAGAGAGATCGGGAGCATGACACCTCACATGGAGAGGGTAGCTCAAGTACTGCTGCAAAGACTATGGTGTCACAGGACCTTGCTGACCAGCTAAAGACCAGTGCTTGAAGCACCATGATGTTTGACTTCTTTTGACCCTAGCTCTTATTTTGTCCTTATGGATACTTTGTTCTATTTTTGGACAATATTATTTTGATGTTGGTTTTTAAATGCCCTTATGGAAATGTTTTATTTTGGTTTTTAAATGTTGATTTTTAATGTATATATATATCTAAGTCTATGTTTTTGTTATGTTTGTCTTAGTATGTGTTTTTACTTTGAGGACAAAGTATCCTATTTTGGTGGGGTATGGGAAGTTATGGATTAAGGTGAAGTCTGAGTAGCCTCAAATCCATAATTTCCCCTAATTTTGATCTCAAGGTTTTCTTGTCATGATTCTTTTTCCTTGTGGATGTTTACTTTTCTGTTGAATCGGCATGTTTAGGTAGTGTAGATAATGTGTAAATTCATAGTAATGTAATATATTGGCATATACATAGTCTTTAGATGCTTTTTTTTTAAAAAAAACATTTTGGTGAAAAATTGGGTACCCTCAAAAATTTCTTTCAGATTGTGATTATTGATGTATACATACATTTTGGGTATTTGGCAATGTTTGTTCTGATAATCTAAAGGTAAACTGAGTCTTGAAACATGACCTGTGAGTCTATACTTGATTGTGGGTGCAATGCCATGTGTGTTGTGAGCTTACTTTCCAGCATTTATGCACCTTATATGAACTTAGAACTTGCCTTAGTTTTCTAAGAATTGGTTTAGTGATGTGGTTGATATGGATAGGATTAATCTTAGGCCTTTGTTCTTTGAGTGAACCCACTTTTAGCCTAAATGACTCACCAAATGAGTGAGTTAATCCCGTGCTCCAAATTTTTGAGCTTCTGATGTACTCATTCTTTCATGACATCTTGCTAGTTTAACCTTATTTGATAAAATACCTTGATATTGGTCCTGGTCTATCCTTGAACATGTGAACCTTAATTGAGGCTAAAAGTCTAAATTGAGGGTGATTACAAATTGTGCCCCTGGTTTGGAGAATGGATATTGTGTACTTCACCTCAGGCTAAAAGCCTAAGTTGAGGGTGGCCCTTGTTGGGGGTAAAGTAATGACAATGAGGTGATTAGTTGGGAAATAAAGAAAGAAATAAAAAATTATGAGCCGAGTGAAGAAAAAGAAAATAAAAGTGCCTTGAATTGAGAAAAAGTAGCAAGAGTTGGGTTCAAAAATAATGCACAGCTGAAAATAGAAAGAAAGAACTCGAGAAAAAGTTTGAAACAGGAGAATAAGGGTGGATTTATTGAAAAAGGTTGGGTTATGAAAGCAAAAAGTGTTGGTAAACATGGTTTAAGGATAACTTTTAGTCACAACTTGCCTAAACTGCCATACTAGAGCCCTCTGAACCTATGTTACAAGCCTGTAAGTCCTAAAGTGATCCAAATCCATTTTATCACTAAGTTAGAAGATGAGTATAGAAGCAAGCATATAGTGTTAGTCAATATGCATGAATTTCAATTGTGAGAGTGAGAATGCTTCCTCAGTCTTTGAATTAGAAATGCTTCTTGAGTGAGTAAGTGAGATTTTTTTCTATGAGGGCATTTGCACTACTTGATAACATATGTGTACACCAGTGGTTGTGGATGGTTAATACTCCTTAGCTTATCATAGTTTGGTTGCCAAATTCATCATCATGTTGTGTTGTGCTCAGTAACTTTACAGTCTGGTTTTGAAAATGATAGTTGGGTCCCTAGATTAGAGTGGATGATGTATATGCCATTGGTATAGTTGCTAGTATTTCTCATTGTCTGCGTAGATTGATCGTCGCTTGAGTACATGAAAAAATTTTAAGTTGAGGGTGTTGATGTGCTGTCAAAATACAACACATTTGATGCCTAAAACAAGGGATTTTGTGAGTTTTTAATGCATCTTTTTATGGTTTTTATGTATTTTTGTATTGTTCTTGCAGAAACATTAGGTTAGCATGATTTTGGAGAGGACATAAGAGTTCACCTATGAGTCGTACCCCAAGCTACGAGTCATAGGGTTCTATCGTACCAAGAAACAGAGACCAAAAATGCAGAAATCTGCTAAGTGGAGGTCAACCCTATGAGGACATCCTATGAGTATAAGTTGCACTACGACTCATATAGGTGGACTCGTAGCAAGAATCAGAGAGCCAAAATGTTGGACCAAAAATAAAAGGCCTAGACTACGAGAAGAGCATACGAGTCGTAGCCCAAGCAATGACTCATATTAGTAGTTCGTACCAGTTGAGTCCAAGATGCCAAGAACCTGATACGAGACCCCGACTACGATTCGTAGGTCACCCTACGAGTCATACCTGCGAGACGTACCAGCTGCTAACTATTTTTTCTATGTTATTTTTAGGGTTTGTATGTAAACACTATAAATAGATTAAGTTAGGGTTTTTATTAAAGGATCCCAAATTTTTGAACATAGAATTTGCCTTTGAATATTCTCTCAAGAATCTTTGAGGGTTTTAGCTTAGATTATCATTTTCTCTTGGTAAATCATTTTGGGGATTGCAAATCTTGTTTGTACTCATTGACAATCTATCAAGCTTTTGGGTTTGCAACTTGTGGTGTCTACACTTTTCGTTGCTTTTGGTAAAAGTCTCAGCTATGTCTTGTATTTGCATTTTTGTTGGTTTTGCTTTAGTCATTAGTAGCTAAGAACCCACAACTTGGGGTTGTGGGAATCATGGGTAGTTGACTTGGTATGACCTAGGTTTATTTCATTTCTATGATTGGAGTTTTGCATGTATTATCTGTTTCTGTTCATATTGATTATTGTTTGGTGGTGGCCAACACCAAACCCCACCTACTATCACGATCCCGACCAAAGTAGTGATGAATAGAAAAAGGAAAATAGATGACAGGATTCAATTGTTGTGTTATTGTCTAATCAACCAAGCCTGGCAAAGGGAGGTTGACTAGGACAATAGGTAACGGTTAGTTGGTACGCCATAGTGGTCGACCAAGCGCCAAGGTGAAGTTCGACCTTCACCTTCACAAAAGGGCTGGAAGAACCTAAGTTACTGTCCTGCATACGAATCTCCAATTGTAGTTAAGTTATCTAGGGAAATCGAGTCAACAAACCATGGGGAACACAATTCTCAAGATGTCCCTAAAATTGAGTGTTTCCTCGCGTTATAGTTTAGTTTTTATTTTATTTTGTTTTTGAATCACCCCCCCCCCCCCCCCCATTTAGAGATTGTAGTTATGAATTCTTGAAATGATTAGTAGTGAAGTCTTGTAGTCAAGCCTTGTATTCCCTGTGGACTCGTCCCTAACCTCCGATTTGGTCAATTGCTGACGGCGACCGCTTTCTTATTGGAGCGTGAACATCATCACAATGATGAGGCATTAATAACAGGTATATGTAGACAAGTGCAAGATCCTACGTTTTGCTTAAATACTTTCAGACAAATTTTACATACTCATCCATATGTTCCTGAAGAAGTAACGCGAGCTGCTATTGAGAAAACATTAAAAAAATGCTATGAATATCATGGCTTCATAGAGGTAACTAAAACAAAAGCAAAAGACAAAGAGCTTCAGGACTTGTACGATATTTGCGACACCGGTTATGGTTTATTGATAACCGTGCTTCAAGGTGCTACCCATGTATTAGCTAATAAGGATTATAGTGGCTTGGATAATGACCTTTCAAGGTGTCCTCAAATTGTAAGCAATTGTCAAAATGCACTTTGTAACAAGACAACACCTGAAATGTTAGATAAGAGTAGAAAACAATTTGATCTTGTATTAATGTCAAAATTTGTTGCAGGACTCATTAAGAAATATATAATTTATCATATATGATATTACTTATCTTTATTGAAAGCTAGCAGGTAATAAAGAGGAGATTGATATTTCAATAAATCATGTCTATGTTTATCATTTTCATATGAGCCTTTACATATTTGTTCAGTTGCCTGAGCATGATTTGAAGTCATGCAGCTTCAAAGTTTGGTTATTGTATTTATAATAAAGCAATGCCCCCGTCCCCTTCTTTTTTTTTTAACTGTTCACGTTAAAGACGTTTTTTCACTTTAAATCTT
>JAOTQR010022476.1:0-52880 GCA_025774065.1 Solanum ossicruentum
TCAGATAGATGGTTTCCAGACCAATGCCCAAGGGTCCAATCAAGTCTATTTGCACCAAGGTCAAGGAAACCAAGGTCAAGGAAACCAAGGTCAAAACTATGGTAGAGATGGAGCTTTTAGATATAACCTGTGTGGTTACTATGATAGGAACAAGGGTCCAAATATAGATTGGGGTCACAAAGAAGAATTCAGAAATGGTCCTTATCTGCCACCACACAATTGTGATGCAGGTAGAGGTAATTCGAAAATTAAGGAGATCTTTGATAGCTTGTTGAAGAAGGCCGAGACACAACATGAAACTCTATGGAGTTTGAAATAAGATATTTCAAGAATAAATAGAAAATAGAATCTCATTATGTGGCTATTAAATATATTGAGCAACAATTTTGTTAAGTTTTGACTTAGTTGAATCAGCATCAGAAGGGTACATTGCTTAGCAACACGGTGCAAAATCCTAAGAATGAGGAGCAATGTATGGTGGTTACTATTAGAGATGGCAAGAGCTTTGTCTATCCTCCTATGCAGGTTCATGAAGAAGATGTTCATGAGCATATGGTTATAATGAAGGATGTGGATGAATGGGATGACCATGATAAGGATAGGATGACTGAAGAAACTAAAGAGCCAAAAATTTTTAACCCCGTCCTTAGGTATCCTCCTCTTTTCCCTTAAAGAATCAAAAGGAGGGAGGAGGAAGGAAAGTTCAAGAACTTTCTCTCCATGTTTAAGTAGTTATGTATCAACATCCCTCCCATTGAAGATTTGGAGAAAATGTTGGACTATACCAAGTGTATGAAGAACTTGATTACCAAGAAGCATACTATTATTTAGGAGCTCTCTCAGGAGCTTCAACATAGCAGTGTTATCACTATGAAGTCCTTAGCTTAGAAGCATGAAGATCCAAGTACTTTCAATATACCTTGCACTATAGGTGATGTGGAGTTCTCAAGGGCACTATATGATTTAGGTGGAAGTATTGATTTGATGCCCCTTGCGGTCTACCAGAAGCTTGGTTTGGGAGCCCATACTCCTACTAACATGCAGTTGTTAATGGTTGATTGAACGGTTAAAAATCCTTTGGGATACTCTATGATATATTGGTTAAAGTAGAGAAATTCATATTCCCTGTAGATTTTGTGGTGTGTGATGGTGAGGTCGACTTCGATGTCCTAATCATCTGGCGAAAACCATTCTTAGACATTGGACGAGCTCTAGTTGATATGGAAATAGGTCAACTCTGGTTTAGATTGAATGATGAAGACATTGTCATCGATATCCGTCAGTCCATGAAGTATCTAGATGAGCTCAAGAGTGAAGTCTTGGCAATTGGTGAAGTCTGAGTAACCAATTTTCCTAAGTCATGCCACGACAATAAATCATGCGCTATCTAGGAGGCAACCCAAGGTTTTTGATGTAATTGCATAGTTGTAGGTTCATTTTTCAATTTTTGGATTCATAGATAGTTGTTTTTGTTTGTTTTTTATTATTGCAGTTTCTGATATTGGGTTGGTTGCATATTAGTAATTGTGTATTTCATGGAGAATATGCTGGTACAGGACTAAGTCAACAAATTTGGCTAAGAAAAGGATCACGTTCAGTTTCTACGAGTCGCAGAGCAGTCTACGTCTCATACCCTATCTTGTAGAAAATTCCAGTAAGTAGGAAAAATAGTGAACTCCATTCCATGAGCCAACTTTACGATTCATAGATCAAACTATGAGTCGTGAATGAGGTTCATAGATCTCAGCTATGTTTCTGAAATTTTGCTAAGTGTTGAGAGTTCTACGAAACCATAAATTATGAGTTATAATCCATTTATGACTCATAATTGGGGTTTGTAGACCCAGCCCCAGTAATTTTTTCAGTTGACTCGGTTTAATAGAAAAAGGAAGGGTCAAATTATTTTGACTCCTATTTGACCTAATTGACCGATCAACCTATTCCTTCCCCCTTCCCTCATTTTTTTGATCAACTTTCCAATCACTGCGGATCACTTTTCCAGCAAGAATTTCGGCCATCCTAGGGTTTGTGATATTCACCTTCTCTCTTTTCATCAAGTTCATCTTTGGTAAGTTTTTGGTTACATTAGACCTTTAATTTACCTTGTTTCTAATTGATTAATTTGATGATTATGATGGGTAAGGTGTTTGAACATGAAATCTTTGTTGAATTTGAATTTGATTTTGTGAAATAGGGTTTCCCTTGATTAAATTGGTTATTTGAGTCCGCAATTGGGTGTTTTGACTTCATTGATTGAAAATTTCTATCCCTATTAAATCACCACCCATGTTTGATTGAATGATATTGTGAGTTGGTGGGTGTTATCATGGGCATATGATTTTGTGTGTCATTTAAGAATGGTCAGAAACATAAGTTATTCCATGCTTAATCATTTTTGGTGGGTTGTGTTTGTTTAAAGCATGTTTAAGGATGGTGGTGATATGCTAATCTTGTGGGTGCTTGTATTCTTGCTTCCTGAGATGGACTTAAAAACTCAGGTGACTGAGATTTTGAGTCCACGAGTGCCTTTTACGACTCATAGAGTAATCTATGAGTCATAATTTCTCCTTGTGTAGAATTCCAAAAACTTGATATTTCTGAGTTTTCATCAAACGACACCTTCTAAAAGTCATACATCACTTTACGACTCATAGATAGGTCCCATAGACCCCTGCCTGAATCTAATTATTCACTGGATTCTCTACTACCCCAGTCTACGTCTTGTAAGCCACCTTACGAGTCATACTTGGTCTGGTAGACTTTTCTAGTGACAAAAATTATTCTGAATCACTGGTCTACGAGAGCACTTTATGACTCGTAGTGCTCAATATGAGTCATAATGGGGATTTTGTAGAGCCTTTCTTTAATTTACTCAAATAAATTTTTGCATACCATTTCTTGATTCATAGGGCTAACCATGGTACTTTTATGTCTATTTTCTAGGTACTATGGCCCCAAAAGGTAGACATGCTAAGATTGAGGCTCTAAGGGGAAAGCTCAGGGATGAGCCTTCACATAATGAGCACTCGGGTGATGAGCAAACCCCTCAACCTTGGATCACTAGAGATTATCCATGTCTCATTGGACCCAAATGTTGCGATACCATAGACCAAAGTCATAGCCAATGCTTGGGGTACTCAAGCTCCCATGGCTAGTCTTTCCTAGTCTGAACTGGAAGGTTGTGATGAGAGTGGGAGCAACATGCCACATATTAGTCCATCAGGAGAGGAGTCTAGTTCTTAGAAGGGCTTTGAGGATAGAAAAGATGTTGAGTCCTCTATCGCACCATCTTCATCATCAGATCCGGATGCCCATGCCAACTGGTGGTGCATCGAGGGTATGAATGAGATATTCATACAGGGGATGCAGCCCAAAAAGTTGTCAAGCCTGCCCAAAGAGCTGGCCAAGCCTACCATGCTATCTACGAGGAGCCCTGGGTGATAATAGATGGACTTAGACGTGTCTATGATATATAGGACACAATGATACGTTATGGGCGTTGTGGCTGACAAAGTCTCTTGGCCAGTACTCCCAAATTCTGGTGAGGGAGTTGTACTCATCTTTTATAGCCACCATCTCATTCTCTTCTCAAGGGGAAGAAACCTCTCACTCATCCCAAGTCGACAGAGACACGAGTGAGAGGTCAGTGGGTTGACATATTTGAGGAGACTATCCGTCGCATGCTTTTTGATCAAAGTACCATGTGCCTAAATCTACAATGAAGTTTGACTACTGGTTAGGTCAGGCTAGGAACCCATTGATTATGAAGGATCCTAAGCATCAGACTACTTTTGAGATGGGTGGCTTTTCATATTGCAGAGCAGGGACCGGAACCTGCTTCGGTCACCACCCATATGGAGCCTATTATTAAGGCTTCACTAAGCTTTCCTGCCAAATTTGAGTGGTCCACTATTTGATCACACATTCGGCAAACCTTAGTGGATAACACTCTTATGTCGAAGTGGGGTTTTGGTTAACAGTATGTTGACTGGCTATGATATAGATTAGGCCTGCCATATCACTGGGCAGATACATAAGGCCGCAATGAAGAGAGACACCTCTATCCTATTCCTGTGTTTGATCTACAAACTCTATGTCAACTCTAGGGTGCAGATATTACACCAGTTGGACCGATTGGTAAAGGCCCAACATACTTTGGAGCCCAGCCTCATCAAGGCTGATAAGAACCCGATAGCATTTCGACGAGCACAACCTCCTCCTCCTTCAGAGATTTTCGCCCCAAACCCACCACTTGAGGGTTTGGAGTTTGCCCCTCCTCCTCCTACTACTGCCCCGTAGTCTGAGGCACTCAATGATAGGGGTCCCACTATTGCTGCTACTGCACCAGAAAAGTCTACTTCAGAAACTCCTGCACTGGGCATGGTCTACGTATCTGCCGCTTCTATTCAGGCCTTGGTGCGATAATTAGCACATGCTGAGGCCCAATTGACTCAGCTCTTCTAGTGTATTAGGCCATGGGTCTGCCAAGATATTTCAGAATCGGAGGATCAGAGCCAGGCATTCACTATTTCTACTGTTCATATTGTGTTCTTTTTCCTCGTAGATATTTAATTTTCGTTGAACCAGAGAACTGCTCGTTTTTTATCAGAAGCTTGTGATTAATCTGTGTAGCATATAGTACTAGTACTTATGGCATATAACATGTTTTTGTATTTTGTTTTGAAAAATAGTAATCGCTAAAAATATTTTATTATTAGTTAGATTGCAACCATGCACGTTTAGGAGTTTGGCAATATTAGTTTTGATAAGTGAGTGTAAGTTTAGATAAGAAGTATGATCTATGAGTCTTGTGTTGATAATGTATGTTGTGCCATGAGAGTGTAAGCTTATTTTGGTAGATTCATTTATTTTGTGCTAATTCAGAACTTGCCCTATTACTCTAAGTTAGATTGTAGATTGAACGAAATAGGAAAGGATCTTAGGTCTTTCTCTTTAATTAGTCCACTTTAGCCTAAAATTACCAAACAAATGATGATTTATCCCTTGTTATAAATATTTTATCCTTACATCTACAAATTCTTTCAAAACACTTAATTAGCTTAGCCTTGTAGTGAAAAATCCTGAAATTGGCCCTGCACATTCCTTGAGAATTATGAACCTTGACCGAGGCAAAAAGCCTAAGTTGAGGGTGGCTACCAAAAGTTGCCCTTGTTTAGAGGAGAGATATTGTATATATTAATATAGACTAAAAGTCTACGTTGAGGGTGGCTATTGTAAGGTAAAAGCAAAAAACAAGAGGGAGAGTTAGGAATGAAGAGAAAAAGAAGAAAAATCATATACCGGGTGCAAGAAAAATAAAAGATGCCTTTGATTAAGTTGAAAAGCAAAAAGAAGCATAAAAACATGGCAAAAGGCTGAAAAATGAGAAGAAAGCACTTGGAAAGGATTGAGTAAGGAAAAAAGGAGAATAAGGTCAAAATAACAGCATTGGTGAGGCAAGAGTGTAGAAAAACGCACTTTCAAGGAGGGTCATTTGTCTCTATTTTCGTAAAATATCATACCAAAGCCCCCCGAGCCTATGTTACAAACCTAGAAAGTCCTAAAGTGATCTTAGTTCAGTTAGCTAAAGGTCTGAGTCAGGAGTATAGGGTCAAGCCTATGGTATTAGTCATTGTGCGTGAATATCTTTTGTGAGAGTGAGTGTTTCGCACAAGTCCCATGGTTAAACATGAAATCATCATGGGTGTCAATCATGGGACTTCTTTCTGTGAGGGAAGTTACATTGCATTATTAGCATTTGACTTATTGTGTGATTGTGGACTGTTGATAGCCTGTTGCTTGTCACATTTGTGTTGTCATAGGTACCAATTTGCATTGGTTTGCTAAATAGCTTTCTTAGCCTATTTCGAAAAGCCGATATTAGTATATGAGTTTGAGATGTATATGATATATGCCATTGAGTTGACTTTTATGTATTACTGTATTGTCTATATAGATTGAGTAGTCGCTTGAGGACAAGCAACAATTTTAAGTTGAGAGTGTTGATATGCTATCAAAATACAACACTTTTGATGTTGGAAACATAGGATTTTATATGTTCTCAATGAGATATTTGTGGGTTTTTTTGTGTTTAGATTTGCAAGAAGACAGGTTAGCCATGCTTTGGTGCAAAATTGCAAAAGTTTGCTCATTTTTACTTATTTATGAACCCTCTATGAATCGTAAAACATTTAGCAATCGTAGAGTCATGTTCGTAACAAATTCTAGTGAAGGTTGGATTATGAAGATCAGCTCAACGAGACAAGCCTACGAGTCGAATTGATGGCTTTTGTGAAGATTTCTAGTGAGGAACAAGTTGATGAAGCTGAAGCCTATGAATATGTATTATGAGTCATAGATCAGTGCAGAGTCATAATGATGTGTCATAGAAGAGAAGTCCAAAATCCCAGGAGCTAAGTACGAGACGCCAACTACAACTCATAGATCACATTATGAGTCATACAGACCTCTCGTGGAATTCGTTGACCAGTTTTTCTATTTTATTTTAGACTTAATTGTAGTTACTATAAATAGTACTTTTAGGTTATTGTACAAGAGAGAACGTCATTGTTCTATACTTTTAGGATTTGTACTTAGAGAACCCAATACTTGAGAGAGAAGATAGTAAGAAAACACTTGTGGGTAAATCTGATCATGAAGATTGTGATTCTCATTCTTCTTGGATTTGATCGATTTCAATTTAATTGGGAAGTGATTAATTATGTTTTCTCAATTCCTAATTTCTTCATCTATCGATAGTATGTGTAGCAGAATCCACAGCTAGGGTTGTGGGAACCATGAAGAACTAACTCAGTTTGCCCGGGTAATTTGCAATTCTTGGAATGGGTATATGTATGTATTAGTCAATTATCTTTATTTTGCATGTCTTCTAATGGTGGCAAATATTAGAACCCGCCTAGTATTATTGACTGGATAAATGTAGTAATGAATAGGAAAAGTGATTGATTAATAGGATTCCCTGATGTGTTCTCATCTAATCAACTATACTGGGCCAACAAGAGGTTGACTTGGACTTATAGGAAATGGTTACTATTGCACACTAAGGAGATGGACCAAGTCACATAGTGAAAATCAACTCTCAACTTAGACCAAAGGGCTTGGTGAACTTAAATAACCGAGCACTAAGGAGCATGCTATACAACAGTCAAGAATTGGGTTATCTGATGATACGAAATTGGGGAATCATGGGGAACACAATACCCTAGTTGCTCTCTACTATTTATTGTCTCTCGTGATAGATTGATTTACTTTTGTATTGATTATTGCAAAACCTCCATTCGAGGAATTGAGTTAGTTAGCTATTTGAATTGCTTATTGGTGAATTTGTCTTTAGTCTACATATTCCCTTGGGTGTGACCCTAACCTTGATTAGGTTTTATATCTTCACAACGACCGCTTTATCCTCTAAAAAGGAGGTTTAACTTGGGCAACATCAAAGGTTGTTTTATTTCGTACCCTAAGGCCCAAAATATGATATGAAAAGTGTATCTATCATATTGTAAGGGTCAAGTATGTGAAATCTGAGTCACTTACACTTGAATCGATTCCAGTTGTGAATGAGTATTTAGATATGTTTCCCAAAGACTTTCCCGGTATTCCTCCAGAAAGGGAAGTAGACTTTGGCATAGATCTTATCTTGGATACTCAGCCAACCTCTATTCCTGCTTTTTATATGGTACCAACTGAGTTGAAGTAGTTAAAGGATCAGTTGAAGAAATTGTTGGAGTAAGGCTTTAGTTGGCCAAGTATATCTCCATGGGGTGCTACAGTGTTATTTATAAGAAAGAAAGATGGATCTACTCAGATGTGCATTCATTATAGGCAATTGAATAAAGTAAGCATCAAAAGTAAGTATCTGTCGCCAAGGATTGATGACTTATTTGATCAACTTAAAGGGGCCACCTATTTCTCAAAGCTTGATCTCCGTTTCGGGTATTATCAATTGAAAGTTAGGGAGTGTAAAATTTCCCAAATGACTTTTCAAACTAGGTATGCACATTTTCAATTTGTGGTGATGTCTTCGATTGACTAATATTATGACCGTGTTTATGGATCTATGAATCGGGTGTTCAAGCAATTCCTTGACAGTTTTGTGGTTGTCTTTATCAATGATATCCTTATTTATTCCCATACTGAATGGGAACATATAAATTTATTCCCATAGTGAATGGGAACATATAAATCATTTAAGGTTGGTTTTCAAACATTGAGGGAGAAGAAACTGTATGCTAAGTTTAGCAAGTGAGTTTTGGTTGGGTTAGGTAGCTTTTCTTGGTCATGTGGTGTGTAACGACCCGGCACCAACACTGTGAAGTATTGTCCGCTTTGCTCGCACACAGCCCAGGCGCACTGTTTTGTCCCCTTGAGGGGAAAGCCCCAAAAGACACCTCACAGGTTAAGTTACCAGTCCCTCACTAAATAAGCAAGGACTCCTCCTCTCTTTTCTGATGTGGGAGTTCTAGCAAGCCAGGCGTCCGCACATAGCCCAGACCCTGCGCATTACTGCACTCACCCCCCGTAGGGACTCAGCGTCCTCGCTGAGTTTAGCCCCCACTATCGTACTAGGCGAGAGTCAGCTCTGACACCATCTGTAACGACCCAACACCAACACTGTGAAGTATTGTCCGCTTTGCCCGCACACAGCCCAGGCCCATGGTTTTGTCCCCTTGGGGGGAAAGCCCCAAAAGGCTCCTCACGGGTTAAGCTACCGGTCCCTAACTAAATAGCCCAGGACTCCCCCTCTCTTTCCCAATATGGGAGTTCTAGCAAGCCAGCACGCCAGGTGTTCGCACACAGCCCAGACCCTGCGGGGGGTGAGTGCAGTAATGCACAGGGTCTGGGCTTGCTGGCTTGCTAGAACTCCCACTTCGGAAAAGAGAGGGGAGTCCTGGGCTATTTGGTGAGGGACTGGTAGCTTAACTTGTGAGGCGCCTTTTGGGGCTTTCCCCCCAAGGGGACAAAACCGTGCGCCTGGGCTGTGTGCGGGCAAAGCGGACAATACTTTACAGTGTTGGTGCCGGGTCGTTACATAGTGTCTGATGATGGTATTAATGTTGATCCAAAAAAGACCATGCCGTGAAGAATTGGCCTAGACCATTGGCTGATTTGGATATTCGATGTTTTCTTGGGTTGGTAGTTTATTATAAAAAGGTTTATTGAAGGTTTCTCCTCTATTGCATCTTTTGACCAAGTTGACTCAAAAGAAGGCCAGCTTTGTATGGTTGGATGGATGTGAGAAGATTTTTCAAACTTTGAAGGATCGGCTTACATTTGCTCCTGTTTTTTCTCTCTTGGATGGCTTAGATGGGTTTGTGGTGTATTATGATGCTTCTTGGATTTGGTTAGGTTATGTACTTATGCAACATGGTAAGGTTATATCTTTATGTATCAAGGCAATTGAAGGTTAATAAGAATAATTACTCAACATCTTGAGTTAGCTTGATGGTGTTTTCCTTAAATATTTGGAGAGATTACTTGCATGGGCTGTATGTTGTTATTTTCATCGACCACAAGAGATTCCAGTATGTGTTCTCTCAAAGGGATCTTAACTTGAGGAAAAGGAGATGGTTGGAACTCCTATGGACTATGACATGAGTGTTCAATATCATCCTAGCAAGGCAAATATTGTAGCCGATACTTATAGTATGTTATCTATGGGAAGTGTGGCTCATGTTGATGAATGGAAGAAAGAGTTAGCAAAAGATGTTCATCATTTGGCTAGATTAGATATTAGGTTGGCTGACTCTAATAATGGTCATATTCATGTTCAGAATGAGGCCGAACCTTATGTGGTTGTTGATGTTATGGCTAAGCAAGATCCAAATCCATAATTGGTTTAGTTAAAGAAGTTGGTTACTGAAAAAATGATTGAGGTCTTCTCCCAAGGAGGAGATGGTGTGCTCAGTATCATGATCAATTGTGTGTCCCGGATGTTGATTATCTTAGGAGGGTGATCATGAGTGAGGCCCATAAATCTCATTATTCTATTCACCCTGGATCTACTAAGATGTATCGAGATTTGATGGAAGTCTATTGGTGGCATGTTATGAAGAAGGATATTGCCAAGTTTGTATCCGAATGTCCTAATTGTCTGCAAGTAAAAGGTAGAGCACCAAAGGCCTAGTGGTTTAGCTTAAGGTATTGAGATTCCTACTTGGATGTAGGAAGATGTGAACATGGTTTTTGTGGTCGGTTTGCCTCGGACCCAAAGGAAATTTGACTCAATTTTTGTTATTCTTGATCGGATGACTAAGTCAGTTCATTTCCTACCTATCAAGTCTACCTTTAGCACCGAAGAATATGCAAGGTTGTAAATCCAAAAGTTAGTGAAGTTGCATGGTGTGCCTAGATCTATCATATATGATCATGGCACCCAACTTACTTCTCACATTATGAGGTCGTTTCAAAGAGGATTTGGTACTAAGGTGGTTGAGTACCGCCTTCCATCTTCAAACAGATGGATAGGCCGAGAGGACAATTCAAACTTTGGAGGACTTGTTGAGTGCTTGTGTAGGAATTCAGAGGTAATTGGGATGATCGTGTTCAACTCATTGAGTTTGCTTGTAATAATAGGTTTCAACGCATTGGTATGACATCGTTTGAGGCTTTGTATGGTACAACATGTAGATCTCTTGTGGGGTGGTTTGAGCTGGGAGAGATGGATTTGATTGGCTTGGAATTGGTGTGGGAGGCTGTGGATAATGTGAAGTTGATTAGAGAGAGGTTGAAGATGGCCCAAAGTCACCAAAAGTCATATTTGGATGTGTGGAAAAGGGATCTTGAGTTTCATGTTTTTGATTGGGTGTATGTGAAAGTCTCACCTCTGAAGGGTGTAATTCATTTGGGAAAGAAGGGCAAGCTAAGTCCCTAGTATGCAGGTCCTTATGAGATTGTTGAGTGGATTGGGGATGTGGCTTATAGTTTGGATTTGCATCCGGATTTTAGTTCTATTCACTCGGTTTTCCATGTGTCTTTGGAAGATGCTGAGGTTGAGGAGAACTTGTCTTATGAGGAAGCTCCAGTTGAGATTTTGGCTTGGCAAGTGAAATGGCTTCTTAATAAAGATGTGGCTTCGGTTAAGGTACTTTGGAGAAATCAACATGTCGAGGGTGCTACATGGGAGACAGAGTTAGACATGCTAAAATGATATCCCCATCTTTTCCAATCTACTCAAGCCAAAGGTATTAGATTCTTTCTATTCCAAGTGGTGCTAATCGTTCACTCTTAAGTTTCATTGTTTAGCATGCATACATGTGAAAGAAAATGGTATTTATGATGTTTTGAATGATTTGATACGTTTTGATTAGAGTTTTAATGACTTTATGATTTTCAGGTGATAAATATGCATTGTATCTTATGATTTGATGTTTCATGTTCAAAGTCAAGCCTTTCAAACATTGTTCTAGCAAATTCAAGGAGGAATGTTCCCATTGCGGAGATGATGTAAGGACATGGACTTTGTACGATCTTAATGGAGCTTGGAATTTTGGTTTCGAAATGTTTTGTACCAAACTGACACTTCAGGGAAGCCTCTACGGTTTGTGTGAAGGTATACAAATAGTATGATGGCTTTAATGTGGAGTTTGAGACCAAGTCATATAATACATGACTTCATACTGTTAGTGTGATGGACTGTATGGGTAGCCTTGGCCTTGAAAATCCACATTTTGCCAACCCATTTCACATACGATTCCTCTTACGGACTGCATAATCCTTCATCGTCCTTGAGGCCATTTGTATTGGCGTCGAAGTGAAAATTTTCTAAGTTTTGTATCACCGTCTCAGAACTTTGTCAACAAGAATTTTCTAAGTGAAGCTTCATGGAGGAGCATATGGTCTGTATACCTTGGTACATAATGTGAAGCCATCCGTGAGGGTGCTATCATTCAATTTTTTCAAGTATAGAAGTACTCTCTCGAACCTTACATGGATAGTAATACCCTTCCATGAGACCCATGGCAACATTTTTTCTACTCATTTCGTTAATGGCATTTTCATAATCATGGTTTCTCCTAAAAGTCTTTTGTGACTTTCTATGCTACCTAAAGACATTCAAATAACCTACACTCTATTTCTTCTAAGGGTCTTTGACAAAAAATGAATTAGTGGGTTAACCCCACATATGTTTTGAAAATAAATTAGAGTGGTACGCTCACTCATATGGTTACAACGAGAATCTGATCACATAAATGTCTATGATATTGGCTCTTTGAGTACATTGGGTGTTTACACCTCATTAGAAAGTGTGAATGGGCTATTCCTGAGCCCATGCATGAATTATTACGAATAATGTTTGTCTTTTAATCCCAAGTATGCATTAAAATGATTTGAAATGACTTGCATCTCTTTTGAAAGCACGTATACGTATATGTATTCTTGTGGGATGATGAATTAGCATCGATGAGATTGGAGGTACCAGGGCTATCCCCGAGGGTCCTCTTCCTTTCTATTTAACTATGTGCCAACATAGATATATGTATATGGTAACCCTTAGCAAAATGGGAGGCCCAGATGGTGCGGTTACAACATTGAAATAATATTATATGAATTGAAAATCTTATCTGAAATGGGAGACCTATAAGGAGGTCACTTCTCCAAAATTGGAGGCATGTAACTAGAAGTGTGACTTACCTTTGGCAAGGGACCACCTCTTTTTCGGTGAGGGGATAACACCATATTCAAAGTAATAGATCACTTGGTCTTATATGTCAATTTAGGTCTCATCCCCTCTTTAGATGAACATCAAGCATTTAATGGCATATTGATATATACACTTCTTTGGATATGTACTTCATTTGATATTATGTGTGCTCTTCATCTAACATTAAATGCAGGTTTGATAAGTCATATGTATTGCATTCCCACATACTTAGTACATTCAAACATATTAACACATATTTTTTGCCTACATAATCTAACCATGTAGGGACCAAAGATTTCCTTCATCCATGGTACGACGGCTAGATTGGATCTTGACATACTTGTTATGGTGAGTCCTATCTTTTAAGGTCAAGATACTATTCCTCAACATGTGATGTTTTGCTTTATGCTATTTACTTTGAGGGTAAGCCCAGGACATGTCATGGCTCCTGTCCTATCTTATGACTACAGGAATTATTGGAAAACTTGTAGACTCTTTTACGTTTATATGCTAAGAGTATTATTCAGAGATTATGATTAAGGATATGTCTATCTATTACGTATTGTTTTATGGATTGATCATGAGGATTATGATATGTAATATGTTATGATATGAAAGATCCTAAGTCCAGAATTGCCCCCATAGAGTTAGTCATACTTACCCGCCCATTAGTCTTTATGTGCTACGTGTTATGTGGATCCATGTTAAATCCCTTTCACTATGACATCCCTATAGTGTAAGTCCTAGTTTTCCTCTCTTAGAACTATGTGTTTACTCATATGTGCTTCCGAGCTTATGATGCGAGTAAGGATACTTTGAGGCTTCTTTGGGGTCTCTTGGGTTCCCATTTGCTAGGTCACTCCTAGAGCTTAGGTCCTGGTCATGATAGGATCCTCTGAATGTAGGCCCCCGAACAATCCACGATTTTACAATATCTGAAGCAACCCATTCAAAACCATGAACTTTTTGTCAACCGGTAGTGGCGTTAACATAATGGATTTGGTAACCTCCACAGCCATAGGGTTCAACCAATATTGGTTCCACAGATAAGCTTCGTCACTTAAGTCTTATAGCTATAGATCAATTTCTTCAAGAGGAGGTGGGTTTCCATCATTCAAATTCTCATTCTCATGTCGATTCAGAGCTGGATTCGCCGCGTTGTTTGTGTTATCTTGGGCCATTCTTCTTAGTATTCTATGGATCACTATGTCAAATGGAGTCAAACCATATTCCTCAGCAACGGTTCCAAAATCTTGATGTCGCCCAAGCTATACTTCCTTTATAGGCTAAAGCGGTTGTGTCAAGATATATAACCTAAACAAGGTTAGGATCGAATCCAACAGGAAATATGGTATACTTAGAGGAATTCAATGCAATTCTGGTTGATTAACCAACTTATCTCCCCAAAGAGAGGGTTTCCAATATTCAATGATAAAAACAACTAGCTAGTTATCACAACAAAAAATCAATAATGGAGAGCAACTAGGGTATTGTATTCCCCATGATTCCCTAACACAGTATCACCAAATAACCTAGTTCTTGTCTAGTGTAAAGCGTGGATGGTAATTTGAGTTCACCAAGCCCTTTGGCTAATGGTGATTGGTGAATTTTGCTATGTGAGTTGTCCCAACTCTATATTGCGCATTACTAACCATTACCTATCAGTCATAGTACAATCTCCCATTGACCCAATTCGGATGATTAGACGAGAACACATCAATCATATCTTTTTAATTAATCTCTTTTCCTATTCATTACTTCCTTGGTCCAGTCAGTAACACTAGGAGAGTTCTAATGTTGGCCACCACTAGAAAACATGAAAACCAAAGAGAGTTAATTATTACATGCATATACACTTTCCAAGAATCATGAATTATCTAATTTTACTTTGTTAGTTATTCATGGTTCCCACAACCCTAGTTGTGGATTTAGCTAATCATGTTATGTGTAGATGCAGAGATTATGAATTTCAAAGACATAATAGAACACTTACACAATGTATTTAAGAACAAGTAATCCAATGTCAACAAGAATCACAAGCTTAAAGATTAAATTGAACAACAAGTGTTCTCAAAGACTCTCTACAATTTTATCTCTTAAAATATTGAGTTCTCCGAATACTAGGAAAAAACTTATCAAAACTAGTGAGAATTTATGAATAATAACCTAAAAGACTTATTTATAATAATTACAATTCATATCCTAAACGACTTAGGAGAAAAGGTTGGCATGGCTCACGAAAGCTCTTTACTGCTTGTATTGAAGTTTACTACCCATAATCGGGGACTCATACATTGTTGTTGGAAAACCAGACTTCCTTTTTTTGACACCCCTTTATGACTTGAAAAATGGTTTATGACCCGTAAAGGGGGTCTCATCTAATGAACTTCAGAATGTCTTCATTATTTGATCCTAAGGGAACGAAACATCTTTTATGATTTATAAACTAATCTACAACTCATCTGCATGTTTGTAAAATGAACTTCATGAATCAGCCCCTCACTGGAAATCTTCACGAAACATCCCTACAGCCCGTAGAATGTTCTACGACCGGTTGAGTGTCTCATATAACAACAAATCTACAACAACTTTTGTAACTTTCCCCAAAATCATGGTCAACCTGTAATCCTTCAAATGTAAACATAAAAACAAATAAAACCCACAAACATCACATTAAGGACACACAAAATTCAAAATTCTATGAATCAAAAGTGATGTATTTTGGCAGCAGATATGTCTATATCAATTGGACTCATTGATTGAGGTCGAGTGTACTTTGGACGCCAGCCTGATTAAGGCTAAGGAGGACCCGATGGAACATAGGCGAGCGCCGACCAGCCAGGTCCTATGCCCGAGATGTTCATGCCAGAGCCATCTCCTAAGGTTCCACCAACCACCACTACTACTGTTTCTATAGAGGAAAGGCCCCCATAGACGAAGTCAGATGTGGAAAGGGGCCCCACTACAAACACTCCTTCATCACAAGTCCCTGCTACAAAAACAGCACCTGCCAGCATGGTTTTCCTGTCTACAACATCCATTCAAGTCATGGCACAATGACTAGCTTGCACTGAGTGTCTGTTGACTCAGTTAGTTTAGCAAATCAGGCCTTGGGTCCGTCAAACAATTACAGAGTCCGAGGGATGCATGTTGGCATACATGGTAGCATAATTTAGGGTCGAACTACAATCTTGAATACCAGTATATATGCTTTACAACTATGGGTCTACCAGAGCTTGAGTACGGTATGACCAGTGGATATAACGCCCTACAAATGGACATCCAGTAGCTCCAAACTTGCAAGACAACAGCTTTGGCCGCGTTGGTGACATTCCTATAGTCTGCACCTCCGATGGAGGTAGTGGGTTTATTTTCTCCTGAGGAGTCACCACAACCTTCAAATAGGAAGAGGCCTTGCACTATGATGATCCAGATATAGTGAGTCAACATGTGGGTTGACAGAGGAAGAGGAGCTAAAGCATGTAAAGAGATAGTCGAGGCAAGAGGAAGAGAAATGATAGGCTCATAAGCTCGAGAGGGCAAGGGGTGCTAGCCCCTCCGATCATGGTCCTACCACTGAGGAGGCCACCAAGCAGGTTGAGGGTTGCTAGACACAGCTAGAGACTAGTGCTTAGGCGCCCAGTTATGCCTTTTTGACCCCAATACTTTATTTTACATTTTTTGTGTTTGGTGACAATACACCTCATTTTTGATAGGGTATTAATTGTTAAAGGCCTTAGTTAAGTATGAGTAGCCTTGTCTTATAACTATCCCAAAATTTTGAATCCTAGGGATTTTCTTACATATGTTCTTTTTTCATATAGATATTTAATTTCTATTGAACCGACATGTTCAGGATGAGTAGGTACTATTGGTATAAATGGCATATATCTATTTTTATGCATTTTTTAAAAAAAATGATACCCATTACAACAATGCATGTTAAATTATGTTGATAGTGCTTGCTCTGATAAGTGAGGATAAAATTGAGATAAAAAGCATAATATAATGTTAATGATGTATTTAGTGGTATGTGAGTGTGAGCTTACTTTGCTAAATACATGTATTGTCTTTCAATTTAGAATTTGCCTGTTACTCTAATTTAGATTGTTGGTTAGGAAAGAATCTTAGACCGGAGTTCATAATAATCCAATTACCCTAAATAACCAACCACATATGTGAAAATTTCGTTGTTCCTAATGTTGGAGCATTACATGTGTCATTCCCTTGTAAAAATCTAATGATCTAGCCCTATTAGATATAAAATTCAAAAATTGGCTCTGGTCCTTCCTTGAACATTATGCACCTTGACTGACGCAAAAAGCCTAACTTAAGGGTGGCTACCAAAAGTTTCCCTTGTTCCTAGGTTGTATATTGTGCACCTCACCTTTGGCAAAAAAGGCTAAGTTGATGATGACTGATGTAAGTGTAAACACAAAATGATGGAAGGAAAATAGTGATACTTGGAAAAGGAGGAAAAAATATGCACTAGTGTAGGAAAAATAAACCATGCCTGAGCAATGAATTAAAAAGAAAACTAATGAGCAACAGAAGGCAAAAAGTTGAATAAATGATAATAAAACACCCAAAAAGCTTGAAATACGAGAAAGGCAGAATGAGATGAAAAGTAACAATATTGATAGGGCAAAAGTTATGAGCCTCATGAGCCTATGATACAACCCAGTAAAGTCCTAATGTGATCCTAGTCCAAGTGGTCAAAGGTCAGAGTCATGAGTATAGGGACAAGCATATGGTATTGAGCATGATATTTGAATGTCTTTTGTGAGAGTGAGTGATTCCTCATAGTCCCAAGGTTATACTTGAAATAATCATTTTGAGTGAGAGATGGGACTTCTTTTCTTTATGGATCTTGCATTATATAGTTAACATGAGACTAATTCAGTGATTGTGGCTTGTTGATAATTACCTTGCTTGTCATAGTTGAATTGTCACATGATCTGTGTTGGTTTGCATACTAGCTATCCAATGTCTTTTGAAAATGGTGTGGGTGTCTCTGCTTGAATTTTATGTGATGTATGCCATTAGATTGAGGTCTATGTGTTACTGTGCTGCTCATGTAGATTAAGTCTGTCGCTTAAGGGCAAGAAACAATTTTAAGTTGAGGGTGTTGATGTGCTGTCAAAATACAATACTTTTAATGCTTAAAACTTTTAATTTTGTATGTTCTCAATGCGATGTTAGTAGGTTTTATGTGTTTTTATGTTTGTTTTGCAGCATTTGAGGGTTGGCATTATATTTTGGCAAAGTTTGCCAAAGATGCTAAAAGTGAAGTTCCACTAGATCCTTTTACGGGCCGTAGAGTATTCTACAAGTTGTAAAGATGGTTTCGTGTACAATTCCGGTGAAGGATGGATTTTTTAAATTGAGTCCAGGAATATGTAAATGAGTAGTAAAAGACCTTACAAGCCATAGACTTGGTATCGTACTCTAAGGATCAGAAGGTGGGGACTTACTGAAAGTCCTTCTGATAAGACCCCTTACAAGCCGTAGAATCTTATACGGGCCTTAGAGGGGTGTCGTAGAAGACAGCCCCAGAATTGAAGAAATAATTCACAAAAGCTCGATCACGAGCCATAAACTGTTAATACGACATATAAGTACCTTATAGAGCCTGCTGACCCTGTTATCCTATTTCTTTTTGTTTTGTATCTTAAACACTATAAATAGGTCTTTAGATTATTTTTCATAGGGAAGAAGAGAGTAACATGATAGAGCTTGAGAAACACTTATAAAACTCTATTTCACCTTTTGATTCTAATGTTGTGATTCTCATTGAAGAATTTGGATCTCTTGTGCTAAATTCTCTTGTGTAAGTACCCAATATATTATTCAAATTCATAAGTCTTGCATTTACACCTATTACGAGTAGCACTTGAGTTGTGGGAACCATGAAGAACTAACAAAGTAAAATTGCATAATTTATAATTCTTGAAAAGTGTGCATGTATTGTGTTAATTAATTATCTTCATAATGAAAGATTTCGAATGGTGTCCAACATTAGAACCAGCCTAGTATTACTAACTGGATCAAGATATTAATTAATAGGGAAAGAGATTAATTGAGAAGATTCGATTGATATTTCTCGTCTAATCAACCAAACTAGGCTAAGGGGAGGTAGTATTGGGATAACAGGTAGGGTTAGTAATGCTACACCATGTGAATGGACCAAATCATGAAGTGAAAAATTTGCCTCTCACCTTGGCCAAAGGGTTTGGTGAACTTAGCTTACCGTTCTTCATGCTACACACTGGAAAAAATTCTATTATTTAATAATACTAAGTTAGGGAATCATGGGGAACATAATGCCCTAGTTACTCTTTGTATTAGTATAACACTTGTCTTAGTTTAGAATTACTTTTCATAGTTATTATAAACATCCCCACTTTTGGGAAGATAATTTAGTGAATCAACTAGAATTGCAATTGAATTCTTCTAAGTCTACCATATTCCCTGAGGGTTCGACATTAACCTTTTATAGGTTATATATATTGAGAATGACCACCTTAGCCTTAAAAAAGAGGTGTAGCTAGGGCGACATCAGTGTAGTACATCTAAAGACATGTCCCTTGAGGCTTGTCTCACTTTCTCAGAAAAAGAAACACGGGCACGTAGTAAAACACTATGCCTAGTGAGGTAAATAATTTTTCAAAAAATTTTGCTGTACACAACTCTTCAAGAACAACCCAAACTCCTTCTTCTTTATCCTTTTTAATTGGAACTCTAAGGTATGTCCACTTAACTTCATCTTTATTCTTGTCTAAAAAGTTAACCTTGTGAAACCATGAAAAGTTCATGATAATGGTGAATGCTAAATTGTAAAATTCATTCTACCATGATGCTTAAATGTTTAAAATTCATGCTAGCCTTCACCATTGTTAATTTCTTGGCATGCAAATGCTAAACCATGGTGTTCCAACTTTAGGATTTTCATAACTCAATTTTGTGCTTAAAGGTTGAAAAAATAGAACGAATTGTGGTGCAAATTTTTGTGAGATGCTTCAGTAGTAAATGTATGCTGTGGAATAGATTTGGGAGGAATTACCTTTTTAAAATGATGCTGCAAATGTGTGCCTATCATGTGTTTTACGAAATGCCTCTGAATTTTTAGAAATTGTTTGTGGTGACTTTTGGTCTTCACGAATGTGGACGCTGTTCCATGAATGCAGAGTTCATGGAATTCTTCACTCTCTGCGAACATGGATTACCATCCACAAGCATAGAAGCTTAAATTTCCTTGAGCTCTTTTGAATGCTCCTCCTTGGCCGCGAACAAGGAGTACAAGTTATCACTGTTCAAAAAACAACTTTACACTATTGATGCGGAGCTTTTTCAATTGATTGTTTTGGTCTAAATACTTCCTTAAACATTGTTTTAAATGTCTTTATTGTCATAACCCAAGCCTAGGGCCTAGACATGACACGACGAAAAGAGAACCCGAAGGAACCCTCAATAAGCCTCTTAACTTATCATTACAAATCATTGGTCACGTAAGCATACACAAGACATAAAAGAGTCAGCATGGAAGGCAAAAGGGACTAAGTAGAAAGCTTGCATAACATCATAATCAAGAGACAAAGAGTCAAAGCTCATACCATAGATACATAGCATGTCCAACAAACAGCTCTACTACTTAGATAAGAGCAGGGGCCAAGACAAAGCAACCGAGCTCACCCTCATAGTCAAAATAGAACATAAAGAAGAGTATCTCAATACATAATAAGATAAACATAGATAAATGTCCCTAGAATAGAGGATTCACTAACTAGCTTGAGTAGTACCGAATTAGCCACGTGGAGGAGGAGGATGATCAACTTAGGCACCGATTTCTACATGGTGATAACATGTAGGAAAGAGTATGCATTAGTACATTTAAATGTACTAATTATGTATGATGCAATGCAACAAGAGATAGGCATCACAATCAAAATGTGTACCAATAGGCAATAGGCATAATATAACAATATGGCATGCATGACCAATGCTCAAGTAAAACATACTTATGTAACTCATGCTGATATAGGATATCATATGTGTGGAAAAGACCAAGCTAGATTTTTGAAGTACAAGCCCCTTGGTTAGTTGATGATGATATCACCCCATCACCCTGGTGGTGAAGTACAAACCTCTTATATGGTTGATGCCTGGTGGCAAAATACAAAGCTCTCACATGGTTGATCAGTACATACCCCCATCTCAGTTATCCAGACTCTTAGTCCTCCTGGATCGGTCATGGTCTAATGCAATACCTTATATAGAATATATCATTTGCATCAGCTCATTTCATCATCACATAGTCATTCATATCATATCTCATGCTTTGGACCTTCAATTCCTCGACAAACCACATTCGGACATTTTTATCACACACTTAGAAGGTGTGTAGTGGTAGTATAAGACCATGAAATAAAAAGATGAAATCATGCAAGAAAATCCACTGTAAAACCATCAATCAACACCTTGCAACACTCACAAGCAAAATAGATCAAACCCTTCACCAATCCTTTTAATAGATCATAGATTTATAGCTCAAAATATGGTAAAACAGTCACACCTTCATATGCTCAAACATAGTATGTAGTGATTTTCATAATAATCAAGGCCCATGAATAAATCACCTTTAAATCATGCAATTTGTAAGAAAAGAGAGCTTGGGCATCATGGGTGAAAGGAACCCATGAGAGAAACCTATATACCATAGCTTGGAGATGAACTTGGTAAAGATTGGAGGTGGACACTTCAAGCTTGAAGAAGAACCTTGAAGGAAATCCTTAGATCGGGAAGAGGTTTTGAGACTTTAATTTTAAGAGTGAAAATATGGCTAAGTGTTTGAGTGAGTATTGAGGAATTTTTAGGATGATATGAGGGTGAAATATGAATAAGTATAGGTATTTTCAATTTAGGAACACTTAGGCCTAAGACCTAATAGTGTTGGACAAAGATGGAAAATTCGACAAAAAAATACATCGCAGATCGTCTCTGGAAATCACATTTTTGTGATTTTCAATTTTTCCTACGGTTGCTCTTAAATCGGTGTTATACCCTTCATCCACTAATTTTGACCACCTAAACAAGAATATGAATTCGAATTTTCGATATCGCGCACGAATTTTGACATATATGGAAATTATGATTTTTGGCACTTTGAGGCATATTTTCAGGCACTTTTTGGGATCGTTTCATTTATAATTTTTTTAATATTTTGCCTTTGTTGTAGGTCTAATTAGTTATAAAATGGAACCTGAGCACACACTTTATGATAATGAGATCCTTCGAGAGGTTGGAGAAGGGGACTATTTTGATCAAAGCAGATCCATTTCAGCCAAATACGTGCAAAAGTATAATGAATACTTGTGCAAGACAGTTATTAGAGAAAAAAGAATTTTCTTGGAAACAGTAGAGGAGAAGATGACAAATTTCTTTAGCTGGCTACAAGCTTCGGGTTGGATGTATTTTGCTGAAATATTTATTAGAGTTCAATACCATAGTAGCTGAGTTCTATGCTAATGCCTTAGAGACTTAATTTGGAGAGGTACTGACTACCATGGTTTGACGGGTTAAAGTTGATTTCAGTTCATCTAGAATCAATGTTATATATGGGTTGCTAGATGCGGATAATCGAGTGTATAGGGAGACATTTTGATTGTTGCACACTCGATGGTTGGTTCACAAGTTGAATGATAGAATACCTCCGAATTATTTTACTTCACACTGAGGGATTGATTTTCATTAGTTCACGGTGGAAGCCAAGTGTTGGCTTTCCATCACCAGTGCTAGAGTCATTAGCTCTGCACATGACAGAAATGTGACTCTTGACTGTGCACTTGTCATAACCATACTATTAGATGGTCTTCAGGTGAATATTGGGCAGCTTATAGTGGATCAGATTGCAAAGGTGGCCCAAGGGAGGGCCATGAGCTCGGTATACTCCTTGTTGATCACCAGACTATGCTATGAGACAAGGGCGACTGCCCAATCATTAGATGAAGAGAAGAAGTCGTCCAAGGAGATATATCCATTAAAGAAGAGAGGTGGCCTAGAGGGATAGAAGAGGAGAAGGATGGATGTATTAGATCTCTCTTTTGGCCAGTTCACAGGACAAGCTTACAGGCTAGACGGTCTTCTACAGGTGTTGTTGTTCTTTAGGTTCTATAGGACCACTCCAGTTTAGCCCTCATACCATGAGGTACTTGTCCTCCGAAATTCTTGGGATGAATAAGAAGATTAGGCAACTTGTTGCAGGCCTTTCTCTAGGCCCACCAAGAGCTACATCAGATGACAAGCTTTAATTTGCATCAATTGTATCCACTAAGAGGGCTATTAGTGATCGACTCAACCACATAAATTCGAGAAAGGGGACAAATTAAGCAGTAATAGAGGAAGTTTGGAGACCATGAGAAAAGACGAGCAAATTCCTCAACAAGATGACGAGCAAGCTGAGGCAGCTTTGTGGGTCGCTTTCTTTAGATACTAATGATGCGTTGACCTTTTCTTCTTGTTAGAGTGTTGAGTTATCATTTTAGGGAGTGCCTCGTATTCTTTGTCACATTGTAGTTGTACTGTCAGGACACAATACCATTTTAGTTGGGAGTGCTCCTATCATCTTATTTGATTGTATATTTTTGTCTTTCAGATTCTTATCTTGTATATTCTGGATAGATTCATATTCTTGCTTGTTTGGTATAGATATGCCCTTGTCAGGCTTGATTTATTCTGACTATGTTATGCCTTTGTCAGGCTTGATTTACTTTTATTACGATATGCCCTTGTCGAGCTTGTGTATATTGTGTTTGGGATTAGCTGTTTAGTAGATTTTGTAGCTTTTTCATTTTGTTGTAGTGTGTGTGTATAATCAATATTTCTCGATGATGGATTTAGTAAGGACATTCTTAAGGGAAAATCATTGTTTGGATCTGTGAGTACCTGAGTAGATTGTTGTCTTTGGCGAATTCTGAGTAGCTATTGACTCTTGTTGGACCTTAATAGAGATATTATGACTTGTTTGGTTCCAATATATTTAGTTAAGTGTTGTGTGAGGTGATAAAGGCATACCCCTCCTATTTTTTATTTTAAATGGTTTTGGGATGACTGTGAGACAATACTTCGACTTTTTTTATGACTCTTAGTTTCTAGATTGATATATTTGATAAATGAGTCCCTTGTACTCGACTTGATGGTGATGTTGAACCTTTCCAAATTAATTTGCATGTCATGTGTGGGTTGAGTGTTTATTTAGTTCCTTGTGTTCACTTAGAACTTACCGATGTAGTCCTCAAAATTTGTTTTAATGGACTTTGGTTGGAAATATTACCATAGGAATTCTTTGGGCTAATTTGGGTTAGCCTAAATATCCACCCTTTGCATTGATTCTATCCCTAATGACCCCTTTCGAGCCTAATCGTATTTATTGGCAACCTAAATTTCAAGCCTTGGCCCTTTTTGAAATGATAACATTTTTTCTAACACTTAAGTTGTTTGTGATAACTAAGGCTCTAAGCCTAAGTTGGGGGTGATGTAGGAAGATGAGAAAGGATGTGTACCTCTTGGATTATCAAAAGAAAGGAAATTGAAAAGAGTGATGAATGGAGGAAAGAAAATAAAAAGAAAAAGATTGCTTTCAAACTGAAAAGAAAATGAAGAAGTGCTCCAAAGAAAAAATCTTGTAGACCTCACACCCATGATAGACAAAATCTTGTAGACCTCATCAATGAACTATTGATGGTCCTCACTCACCTTCGATCTATGGAATTCCAAGGGATTCATTCTCATGAATTCTCTCACCTGAGATGCTAGTGAAGGAGCATGAGGGTCTTGAGCCCCTTGGTTGGCTTGATTAGCGATGACTTGTGCAAGCAAAGTGAGAGCATGCCGAAGCTCTCCATTGGACTGTTGCTCTTTGAGTGTGCGGGCTATTGTCCTCTCGTTTTAGGCATGATCTAGCATAGAAAAGGACAATCGTTAGAGAAAAAACCTTATTTCAACTTGTATAGCACGACATAGAGTAAGAAGAAGGGAACCATTTCCTAAAAGCTTCATAGCCTCTAGCTCATAGTTGTGGTGCACAACATCACCATGAACAAGACTCTAATCGACACGATGTGTTGGACTCCGAGAATCTAACAACCTAGTGCTCTAATACCATCTTTGTCACGACCAAAGCCTAGGGCCTAGACGTGACCAGCGAATGGGGAACCCAAAAGAATCCCAAACAAGCATCATAGTATATCATTACACATCTTTGGTCGCAGAATCAATTAAGACAAGCATCAAGAGATAATAAATTGCGACAATCAGGGCTAATGGAAAACCATCTTATCATAGACATCAAGAAAAATAAAGTCAAGGCTAATAGCATAGATACACAACACGTCGAACAACACCTCTACTATATAGATAAGAGTGGGGGCCATAAAAATCAACCGGTCTCACCCTCATAGTTTATACATAAACAAAAGAAAGATAGTCTTAGTACATAGTAAGAGATCATAAACAATTTCCCCGGAATGGAGGACTTACCAACAAGCTTGAGAGACAATCGTACTGGCTACATGAAGGGGGAGGATGATCAAGCGGTGCTCTAGTTCCTACATGGTGACATCATGTAGGCATAGAGTATCAGTTAGTATGTTTGAATGTACTAAGTATGTAGGATGCAATGCAACAATAGATAGACGTCATAGGCAAAATGCATAGTAATACTCAATAGATAGCATAATAGCAAGATGGCAATGATGCTTGAAGTAAGAATTATGGTTATATAGAACTTAACACATAATAAGGAGTGACTATTCTCACTGCAATCCAAGGCCTACCACCTCCTTGGAGAGGCGCATGAGGTACAAATCTCTTCATGAGGTTGATGGAGTATAATCACCCCAACAAGGTTGATGGAGTACAAATCCCCCAAAAATATTGATGGGTACAAACCCTCAACATGGTTGATGGGTACAAAACCCCAACAAGGTTACACAGGCCTGCCACCTTCTGAGCGAGGCATTGAGGTACAAACCCCTCAAGAAGGTTACCCGTGCCTACAACCTCCCAAGTGAGGCTTGGTCATCCCCAATACTATAGAGATAATATCACATACATATATTCCATTCATCATCATATACATAGATTCCTTTCATCATCATATACATAAATTCCTTTCATCATGATATAGTGATTCAACTCATAAAAGATGCATTGAACCTTCAATTCCTCAAGAATCCATAACCAGACATTTTATCAAATACCCTAAAATCATGTAATTCAAGAGTAAAATCATGCTATAAAATTCAATATAAAACCATCAATAGATACTTGGTAACACCCTCGAGAAATATACATCAAAACCTTCATCAAATGTCATAATAGATCTTTGATTCATAGCCCAAAACATACTAAAACAGTCACAATTTCATAAACCAACATAGTGTGCAGTGAATTTCATAATACATAAGACCCATGAGTACATCAACCTTAAATCATGCAAATTAGGGTAAAAGGAAGCTTAGGTATCATGGGTGAAAGGAACCCATGAAAGAAAGCAACATACCTTAGCTTTGGAGATGAACTTGAAGAAGATTTGAGATGGAGACTTGAAACTTGAATAAGAACCTTGAAATCTAGATGAGTTTAAGACTTGAATTTGTGAGATGAATATTGTCTAAGTGTTTAAGGAAGTATTGAGGAATGCTTAGAATGATGTGAGGGTGAAAATTTAATTGCTAAGTATAGGTACTTTCATATTTGGGAACACTTATGCCCAAGAATTAAAAGTCTTGGACCGCAACCAAAACAGGTCAAAAAAAATACACAGAGACGCTCTCTTGGCGTGCGCTGCGCAAACGTCACTGGAATTTACATGTTTATAAAATCAAAATTTCTAATCGTTTACTCTTAAATCAGGGTTAGACCCATGTTCCACTCAATTTGACCCACTGAACAAGAATATGAAGTCAGATTTTCTATATCACGCATGAATTTTGAGATATATGAAAATTATAATTCTAAGTACTTCTGAGGCACATTTTCGGGCACTTTTTGGGGTCGTTAAAGTAATGATTATGATGATGTTAAGGTGGGAATGTCTACCCACTCTATGATTAAAGCAAGTGGATGGACCATACATATGATATGATGTTACTTTAAAGATTATGATGATTATTTTAAAAGCTATGGGAGTATGATATCAATAAACTATGAATTATGTCGAAAGATACACACACACACACATTGTGGGATATGACTTAGCATCGAATGAAATTGTGTAAGGGGTTCTATCTCCAAGTATCCTTATATAAATCCTCAAGTCCCATAACTACGTGCCACCATAGGAATGATGTTCACCTTTTATGCCTTAAAAGTATGCTATTAGATCCAATTAGCTTAAATGATAGGCAACTCATCATGCGAAGATAGAGGCTAAAGGGTGGGTATAAATGATGGTTCACACCGTGCTAGGATAGAGGCTATGGGAGAGGATCAAGTTTACCTTTACAATTAGGCTCCTATTAACTTGATGTAGAGTGAAAATTGAGATTCCATGCAATAGTGTGCATGGTCTTATGAATTTCAGCTGTGGTCATATTCCCACATATGTATGCAACGGTTGAGAATGGATTTATAATGCTTCTTATTATTATTTTTAAATTGCTTACCATACATATTGTGTCCCTCTCCCATTGGTTATCATTTATGCATATTAATATTGCTGTGATGTCTTTTAATTCATGACATACCTATATACTTAGTACATTCTATGTGCTAATGTATGCTTTGCCTATATGATCTAATCATATAGGTGCAGATGACGAGTAAATTATTCCATATCGAGACTAGCATTCGAATTCCTAAGCTTGAAGACTTATTGGTGAGTTCCCATGCTTCTGGAATAAGCCCTTATGATGTTGTCCATTTCTTTTATGTTGAGACCTTATCATTTACTTTTGATGCATATCTTGACGGTGAGCTAATGAATTATGCACTAGACTCTGGAAAGATCTAAGATGTAGAGGCTAGAATTAGACAAATGGATATGATGTATTTTAGTACTCTTGCTTATATATATTTTTGATTGCTTAATCTACTGTGTATGCTTATTTTACCTTATGAATGCTTCTGACATAAACACAAGGCTTGGATGGGATGCCTTCGGGTGTCCCATTCACTATGTCATGCCTAGGGCCTAGGTTCGGATCGTGACACGTATCCTACCCCTACCCCTACTCCTACATTACAAGCTTTTAAGCCATTTGGGATTTCCAACCGAATGAAATTAAGATAACATTGATGGAAAATTAGGCAAGCCTCTGGTGTGGCATTTGTTGTATGACATATTATTTTGTTAAGTGAGTGTTTGAGACTTTGTCCAATGTTCATTGTATATAAATGTGTGGTTTGGGGAGTTTCTTTCTTTTTTGAGGACATGCAACATGAAATGGATTGGTGATAATTAGGCTTCTCAAGATTGAGTTGAGTAGAACTTTTTTAGTTTACTAAAAGTTTAAGTCATCGCTTGAGAATTTGTATTGTTACTTAATCATTAATGGAAGTTGATTTTGAATTGAAAATTTTGCTTTTGGAAGTGAGGGTGTTACTTGATAGACATTTACATGCTTGAGTAGATTCTTGATACTAACCATTGTCTTGGTCATGTTTTAGTCATTAGAAATGAGTTGGGATTGTTGTGCTTAAATTGCTACCTCTTAGGTTTGGTTTGGTTTTTTCCTGAGGAGATGCATGGTCTTAAGTTGCAAGTGTTGATGAGTATAAAAGTTACACTCATTTCTTACTCTTTTCTTATAATTTTGTGTTGTTAATTTTATAACTTGAGGCTAATTATGCATTGAATGGTGTATATTTCAGGGACATATGTTGTAAATAGAGTTCTGTAGGAAAGAATCTCGATTTGAGCTTAATTAGATAAAAAATAGATGAATCAAAGAAAAAGTATTGGCAGCAAATGTTCTTTGCAAACGCGGCCTTTAGGCTTGCAAATGCGGAGCACTGGATTATAGTGAAGCATGAAAGCACTAAGTCAGGAGCATAGGTAGAGCAGAGGGAATATATTCTCCATAAACATGGAAGGCTTGTCTGCAAACACAGTCAAAGCTCCACGAATGCAGAGTATTATAAATGCATAACCTTAATCCACAAAATGATATGCACGGACTCCCAACCATGGTTCTACACGAGATTCATTCTTTCATCAGTGTTCACAATAATGTGCAGAGAAAAAACACACCTTAGCTCAGATTTTGAGTTTTAGGTGATGATTTAGAGCAAGTTTTCTACAATTGCTTGAGTGGATTGAAGATTGTGAGCTTCTGTTGTATGAATGTTTCACTCACTCTTTCTTTCCTTGTTCTTGAATTCATAAATTGTAGATTTAATGTGTATTGGATGTTTTTGTTTATGGATATCCATTGATTCCCTTACTTTCATGCTTAGTTTATTATTTACTTGCAAATTAAGTAGGTTTCTCCTTAAATTACTTTGATTGGATTAAATAGATCCATGGGTTCATGCTTACCTTCATGTTTAACTTATGATTGGAGGTCACAAACTTGAATCCAACTTAGATCTTCAATTATTTCATCCAAATATGTAGTTGAAGTGGAGAGTTTGTATGATGTCATATGTTATATATTGAATACCTTAATTTATTCAACGGCTAATGTTATATTGCTAGTGAGTTGCTAGAGCTAGGCTTGTATTTGAGTGATTCGTGTATTGAGGTTGTAACAAGCTATTGTAAAACATCATTACCATTGCCATTGAGGTAGTGATTACAAGTAATGTAGCCTACCCATAAAGTTGATCTGATACTAGATGTGATGGATCCATTGAGAGTTTATTAATTTGCATATTCCCTATCCTTGCTCCGTTTCTTCATTAATCTTTACCTTATTTCCCATAGAAGTAGTTGTTAGCTTAGTTTGCCACAAATTTGTTAGTAATTGTTGTGGTATTCGCTTGGTAGATTGGAAGTAGTAGCTCATTATCCTTAGTTGATTCAATTTCCCTGATATTGTTCTTTGTGGAATTTGACCCTAACTCTTTCTTTGGTTAATATACTGATAATAATCCTCTTTATTTCCATTTGAGTAGTAGGATTGAACGTCATCAGGCTCCAGGATGTTTATGAAATTTCTCATGTTGCTGATTGTTGATGTGTGATATTGTCAATGGTCCTTTGATTTATAAGAAGTTGACTTAGTTCATTATTTACAGATATGGTCCTTGGAGAATAGAGACTGGGATAGGACCAAGGTAGAGGTGTACAATCAATCTCGAATAGAGAGCAGTCTCTGAAGACCGCCAAGCAGAGATTGGGTGACCTAGTCCCATTGCAGCAAGAGGCACCAGTTTCCCCTACCACCTTTGCAGTTACACTTGAGGTACATGTAGTTATTTGATAGTTTATAACAGTGCACGGAGCCCTACAGTAGGGTGCGACACTAGCTCTAGCTGCTCAAGTCAGGCACCAGAGAGCATGCTACTCCAGAGGTTTTTGCCCTGCTAGAGGGAGTTGTACAATTTCATGATTAGTGATTACTTGCATATTTCTAAGATTGGCTCTGCCGAGATTTATAAGAGCTATTGGAGAGGATATGCAGGAGTTTTTAGTAGCATGTATGGAGCGATTATAGGAACTACGACTACTAGTCTTGAGGGGTATGGATTTTATTGCTTACAACTAAATGGGATCGCTAGATAATGGTGAATGACTTGCCGAGATACCAGACTAGCAGATGCCACACTACTGACTCAAGTAGAGTTTACAGAGCCATTTACTACCAGATTTGTACCTAGAAGATTTAGGGATCAATTCCAGGATAAGTTTGTGTGACATGAGCTGGATTAGATTACCATGTCACTGTATGAGGATAGATTGTAGGAGTTCTCTCGGTATGCCACAACTATTTAGCATACCAAGATGGAGCAGATTCACTACCTTGTGCGAGGATTGAGGCCTTAGTTAAGGAGGATACACATGCACTGCTATTTTCAAGCCGCTCATTTCTAGATATTGCTGATCATGCTCGCTTTCTGGATCAAACTAGTTGCAAGGCCCAAGGGGCAGCGACAAGCGAGCTAGACATGAAGAAGAGTTTAGTGCTCCTGATCGGTGTTCTGTGTGCCAAGTGACATTCCTCCAAAGTGAGGTCAGTAGGGTCACACTAGCCGTCAATACAAGGCATCATCCCAGGCTTTCTAGGGTGGCCATCATGGCCTGCCTACTTCCAACTAGGGTGGTTCCTTTTACCCTGTCGGGCATAGACAGAGGGAGACTGACTCTACTTCTTCACGGCTAGCTAGGTCATCTTTTTCTTATATCAGGCATCAAGGTTGTCTGGATCAGGGCAATATGACTGTGAAGATAGGGTTGTTTCAAGTTATTTTAGGTACAGGGCACCCAATCATTGGCCCAAAGCCTATCTAGAAAATAGAGCATCATATGTGCCCCACAGTCCATTAGATCAGCTCCTTTACTCGGTGATAGTGGTACGGGTCAGGATCATGGTTTCAGGGATGATCAGTGTAGAGATCGTGGGGACCAACAGAGTTTTTAACAGGGTTCCAGAGGGCTTGCCAAGGGCAATAGAGCAATGAGCGGAGGTGATGCTGAATACGAGGCCATCAATGCCACTTTTATGCCACACCAGCATGGGCCAAGGACGAGGCTTCTGACGAGGCCATCATAGGTATCATTACTATATGCCAGCAACTAGCTTCAGCCTTATTCGATCCAGTTACAACATTGTCCTATGTGTCTGTACTCTATGCTTCCTACTTGGGTGTGAAACCCAAGCCTCTTTCCTTCTAAGTTTGGGTATCAACCTTATTGGAAGATTTACTTATGGTAGATCAGGTACATAAAGGTTTTTATTGTTACTCTTTTGGGTATTGATACCTGGATTGATTTGATACTAATTGATATGCTAGATTTTGACATTATCACAGGTATGGCTTGGTTGGACCCACAACATTCTGTATTAGATTGTTATGCCAAAACTATCACCTTGGCATTACCAGGGATGTCTCCAGTGATTTGGCAGGGTTTGATAAGTTGGGAGTTGATGGGTGTTGTATTATATATTAAATCTCAGAAATTGATATATGTAGAGAGTTCGACTTATTAAACGCATGTGTGACGTGAAGGTTGAGACTCCCATGGTGGAGTCCTTGCCGGTTGTGTGAGAGTTTCCTGATGTATTTCTAGTAGATTTTCCTAGGTTGCCTCTTGAGGGAGAAGTTAATTTTGCTATAAAGATTGAGCTAGATCTAAGACCATATCTATTCCCCCATATCGGATGGCTCTTGAAGAAATTAAGGAGCTCATTACATAGCTTTAGAGTTTGCTAGATCTAGGATTTATATGGCCTAGTATTTTACCCTGGGGAACTATTGTCTTTTTCTCATAAAGAAAGATAGGACTGTCCATATGTGGATTGATTATCGACAACTAAACAAGGAGATGGTAAAGAATCATTTCCTTTATTGTGTATTGATGATATATTTGAACAGTTGTAGGGGGAAACAGTTTTTTCTATGTATTGATCTAAGATTGAGGTACAACCCGTTGAGGATCCGAGCAGATGATATTTAGAAGACTACCTTTCAGACACTTTAGGAGCATTAGGTGTTGCTAGTCATGCCATTTGGGCCGACTAATTCCCTCGCAGCATTTATAGAATTGATAAATCTATTACTTCGACTGTATTTTAACTTTTTTGTTATGGTATTCTTTGATTATATTCAAGTATATTCATCGAGTTGAGGGCATTATGCCCAACACCTCTATAAGGTGCAACAGGCATTCATGGATCATAGGATACATGCGAAATTATCTAAGTATATGTTTCGGCATGAGTTCATAACTTTCTTGGGGCATGTGGTGAAATGTAAGGGTATGAGGGTTGATTTGTCTAAGGCTAAGTCAATTCAAGGCTAGCCTAGGGCTACTTCATTGTCGAAGATTCACAGCTTTGTCATGTTGACAGGGTACTACAGATGATTTTTTATAGGTTTCTCAACCATTGCTACTCCATTGACTTAGTTGGCTCACCAGGCTGTGCCATTTATGTGGTCCGAGAAGTGTGAGGACAACTTTCTGAGGTTGAAAGAGTTGCTGACTATCGCTCCTGTTCTCACCCTCCCTATTTAGGGAGAGAGCTTTATGGTATATTGTGACGCCTCTCATGTCGAGCAGGGATATGTAATGATGTAGCGAAGCCTAGTTATTTCTTGTGCTTCTCGTCAGTTACATGCCAACCATCACAAATACCCAATTCACGACCTAGCACTAGTAGCAGTAGTGTTTGCACTAAGGATATGGAAGCGTAATTTGTATGGCATGCATTGTGATATTAATATAGAAAGCTTGTAGTACATTATGACTCCAGAGGACTGGAATTCCCACAAGAGGTGGTGGATTTAATTGTTGGCTGACTACGAGTTTTCCATCTTATACCATTCAGGAAAGGTAAATATGGTAGCGATTGCCTTGAGTTGGAAGGCAGTTAGTACAGGCAACCTAGCATACCTTGCAGCGGAAGAGTGACAATTAGTTTTGGTCATTCAATCCCTACTGGCCTTTATTAGGGTTCAGTCTTCACTGATTGATTAGATCCAGGCCCGACAGTTCAAGTATGAGTCATTCGAGATTCCTTGAGAAAGAGTGCTTGATGAGTCCATAGCTCGAACTCATTTTGGAGCTAGCTTGCCAAGAAACATTGCCCATAGTGTGCTACTATTTCAAACTTCTAACAAATATGCATGTGTTATGTCAGGGAATGGGACTAAAAGTGCATAAATGGACTATACTAGGCAAAATCTTGCAAAGGGATCAAAAGTACAAAACAGTGGAGAAAAGCTGTATCGCTAACACAATCAGCGATCCACCAACCGAATCAGAGAGATTGCCTATCATTGCAGTAATCAAGGTTCCAATTCAAGTGAAGCATCGTTATACTGCTCGACGATGGTCGGCATTACCCATTGAATAGCATTTCACAGCGCAAACATTCACACATTTGCATATATAAGCAATTTAGAAAGGACATTGTACATAATTTTGTGTCACACTAGAACATATTCTTCTGATATGTTTAAGAGAGTACTACAAAGAACTTTTCTCTTAGAGCACACAAAGAGATAGGGTTTTCAAGCCTTTAGAAAGCTAATTGGAGTATATTGGCTGGTAATAACCAACTAATTTCTATTCAATATTGTTACCCATGACTGTAGCTAATATTTTGGTATCAAATCTTTACTTTCAAACATGTGTGGCTAAAATCCCCCTTGTTGGAGATGTGTTATTGATATGGGTTTTTGATTCATCTATTAGGTCTTTGATATTTTTGACTTATTTGTAGTTGATTTGAGTAAATTTATATCTATTCCTATGTTTAATTTATAATTTCAAGGTTACAAACTTAGGGTTTACTTTAGATATCTAATTGTTCCCTTAGTCAGAATGATTAGAGTGTAAAATGGATGTAATGGTTTGAAACTTCTTAGGGTTTTAGTTGAAGACTACAACCATGGATTCAATTGCCAAGCTATTAGGGGTTTTACAAAGACTTGTTAGGCCAAGTTTGTCCTTGATGGTTTGCATATGATTTTGTAGTTGATTCATATGAATCACTTGTTTATGATAGCTGAAAAAGGGTTAAGAGCGACATAGCCTACTCACTCACTATCAACTTGTTTAGTCAAATATGTATACCCAGTTGGTAGTCCGATTCCCATATTTGCACATCCCCAACATCTTTCCTTATTTGTAGCATAAATTCTTAATTACATATTTTGTAGTCTAATCAACAACAGAACAATAACAATATTACACCAATGCCTCAAAGGTTCCCGCCCATCGCGGGGTAAGGGGGGTCAGATGTGCGCAGCCTGACCCCTATGTTTAAAAACATAGGGCGACTATTTCCAGATGACCCATGATGAGTTTTGTAGTCTAATCCATACTCTTAATTATTGCAACCCCCAGATCGTACAATTACATAATCCAATAAGTCACTTCTACCTTGAACTAAGATTCTTGTAGGATTCGACCCGTTGGGTTATTATGCTATTAACAACCACCCTTTCTTCCTTTGACAGCCCAAGTTGAGCGATATCAAAAATGGCACTGTTGTCGAGGAATTGGCGTGTTTATAATGGAAGTGTTTGTTGATATTTGTTCTTGTAGTTATAGCTATTTTTACTATTTTCTTGTTGTTTTGATGTTGAAGAATAGGTGTCAAAATGGAGGACGATGGCAACTTCCATGGTAAAAATGTTGGAGATATGAATTTTATGCTAAGTGTTAACTGGGATTAAGTGGGAAGCGCAGGTGTTTTCCGACTACTCCCATTGGCTGGAGGAGCTAATTTTCACGTAACAAGCACTATGTTGCCACTCCTCCAACTAAAGTAATTATTTGGACGACTTTTCCATGAAGATCATCATGAACACGTAAGAAATTATTTTGATGTGTGTCTCCCATTCAACATCAAGGGAGTGAATCAGGAAGCTATTCGGCTGAGGCTATTTCCTTTTTCCATCTCCGAAGAGGCAGTGAGGTGGATAGCTAACCTACCTCGTTATTGCATTACTTTATGGGAGGAGCTGCAAAATGCATCCCATGAAATATTTTTCCCTCCCTCAAAGATGATAAAGTTGAGAAAAAGTATTGAGAACTCCAAGAAGATAGAAGGTAGGCTATTGAATGAAACATGGCTCCGATTTTGGGAACTCTTACTCCAATGTCCAAACAATGGAGTTCCAGACCATATGCTTTTGCAATACTTCTATGTAATACTAGATGGTGTTAACAAAAGAGTAGCTGATCATTTTGTTTTAGGAGGACTGTTGACACAAATGTTATCTGACGCTTGTAACTTCTTGGATGGCATAACAAAGATCAACTGAGCATGGTACACCAGAGATGACATGGTACCTTCAGGGCACAGAGGTTCATCCTAGGAGCAGCTCACTGTGGATCAAGAGAGGCATGAGAACATAGATAAAATGTTAACCCAACTTGCTCATTTGATAAAGCCAGTCATGAGAAGAAATCGTAAACATGTGAATGTTGGGGGAGCTGTTGGAGATGTGATGTTTTATGTTGCACTATCTAAATGTGGTTACAACGAGGAGGTACACTATGTTGGAAACAAAATGGTTGATTCTCAGCTAAGGTATACTATATGGAAAACCAAATGATGGATTCTAGGCTGTATTTACCAAGGCTACCGTTGAATCATGGTTGGAACAATAACACTAGATAGCGAGATCGTGCATGGGCTGACCAACCTCAAACTGGGGGTTGGAGGAACCATGATGGAGATAGGTATATTCTATCTCATGATAGGGTGTAATCCTCTCACCTTGTGGTGAATCAAGAGATTCTTCGAACTGAAGATATGTTGACCAGAATCATGAGAAAGGTGGAAGCCTCCGATAATGTACTAATGGAAATAAAGTATGACTTTCTAAGTTGAGTCAAACACTGATGTCACATTCGGAATCTATTAAGCTGTAATGACCTGGACCAATACTGTGAAGTATTGTCCACTCTTGGCCTAGCCCATCATAGATTTGTCACTTTGTGCTCACCCAAAAAGACACCTCACAGTATATAGATCAGTCCTTTTGTTTTGTGTTTTGCTGATGTGGGACATCTCATCTCAAGATGGGTTATTACATACACCCCCTCTATGGACTGAGCCTCCTCGCTGAGGTTTTGCCCCATTGCATAGGATCAGACTCAGCACTGAGATTTGCCCCGCCTCACCGGGATTTGCCTAAATTCGATTGAACTCTAGCCCCACATCGACAAGACTGACACCGGAGTGGCTCTAATACCATCTGTAACAACCTATCCCAACATTATGAAGTATTGTCCACTCTTGGGCCTACCATATCACGGATATAACCCTTTGGGATCACCCCAAATGGTGCCTCACAGTATATAGACAAGTCCTTTACTTATATACTCAACATCTCTTCTGTGTTTTGCCGATGTTGGACATATCATCTCAAAATGAGTTACATACATCTTCTTATACAACCAAGATGGTTACTTGCATACCATGCTTTCACCCATATTGAGATGAGATGTTCCATATCGGCAAAATACAAGAGAGATGTTGGGTATACAAGTAAAGGACTGGTCTATACACTTTGAGGCACCTTTTTGTGTGAGCCTAAAGGGACAAATCCGTGATAGGCTAGGCCTAATCGAACTTCACAGTGTTGGGTCAGGTCGTTACAGATGGTATCAGAGCCACTCCTATGTAAGCCTTGTCAATATTGTGGGGCTAGAGTTCAACTGAGTTTAGACGAATCCCGATGAGACTGGGCAAACCTCAGTGCATAGTCTACTCAAATCCTACATAGTTGGGCAAAACATCAGCGAAGATGCTGAGTCCATAGAGGGGGTGTATGTAACAACCCATCTTGAGATGAGATGTCCCACATTGGCAAAATAAAGGTGAGATGCTGGGTATATAAGTAAAAGTATGATCTATATACTATGAGGCACCTTTTGGGTAGAGCCCAAAGCGACAAATCCATGATTGGCTAGGCGCAGGAGTGGACAATACTTCACAGTATTAAGAAAGGTCATTACAAATGGTATCAAAAGCATTCTTATGTCGATGTGGGGCTAGAGGTCAACTGAGTTAAGGCAAAACCAGACGAGGCAGGGTAAACCTCAGTGCTGAGTTCAGGAAAATCCCATGCAGGAGGCAACCCTCAGCGAGGACGCTGAGTCCATAGAGTGGTGTATGTAACAACCCATCTTTAGAGGAGATGTCCCACATCGACAAAACGCAGGAGAGATGCTAGGTATACAATGTAATGGACTGGTTTATATTATGTAACAACACAACTTGAGATAAGATGTCCCACATTAGCAAAATACATGAGAGATACTAGGTATATAAGTAAAGGACTGGTCTATATACCGTGAGGCACCTTTTGAGGTGAGCCCAAAGGGACAAATCTGTGATGGGTTAGGCCCAAGAGCGGATAATACTTCATATATTTTATCTATAATGAGGAACACTGTGAAGTATTGTCCGCTCTTGGGCCTACGCTCTTGGGCCTAGCAATCACAGATTTGTATATTTGGGCTCACCCCAAAAGGCGCCTCACAGTATATAGACCAGTCTTTTACTTATATACCCGACATCTCTCCTGTATTTTCCCGACGTAGGATATCTCATCTCAAGATGGGTTGTTACATACACCCCCTCTATGGACTCAGCGTCCTCGCTGAGGTTTTTCCCTACTGCATGAGATTTTCCGGGACTCAACACTGAGGTTTTATAGGGATTTGTCTAAACTCAGTTGAACTCTAGCCCCACATTATCGACAAGGCTAACACAAGAGTGGCTATGATATCATCTATAATGACCTGACCCAACACTGTGAAGTACTGTCCGCTCTTATGGCTAGCCCATCATGGATTTGTCGCTTTGGGCTCACCCAAAATTCAAGATATTGGAAAGGACTCTCAAGAAGTTAGAGGGGTAAAACTTACTCCAACTATAGCAAAACTTAGAACATGAATAAGCGAAATATTTCCTAAAACGTCTCATAGCCTCCTACTCATAGTTGTCGTGCACAACACAACTATGAATAAGACTCTAATTGATGAGGTATGTTGGACTCCAAGGATATAACAACCTAGTGCTTTGATACCATCTTTGTCACGACCCAAGCATAGGGACTACATGTGACCAGCGAATGGGGAACCCATAGGGACCCCAAACAAGCCTTATAGCATATCATTACACATCTTTGATCGCAGAAGCAATTAGAATAACAATAAGAGATAAACATGAATACGGAGAATTGGAACTAATGGTGAACTTCTGCATCATAAACATCAAGAAACAAGAGAGTCAAGATTTATAGCATAGATACAACACATGTCCAACAACACCTCTACTACATAGATAAGAGCGGGGGCCAAGACAAGCAACCGGGCTCACCCTCATAGTAATGACAATAACTACTCCAAATATACAAAATGTAGTCTAAGCATAAGTATGACAGAAGATAGATATTGTCCTTGGACATAAGGACACACCAAAAGCTAACTTGAACAACTCATTTAGCCATATGGGGGAGGAAGATGATCAAATGTAGCTCTGGCTCCTACATGGTAACATCATGCTGGCATAAAATATGCATTAGTACATTTGAATGTACTAAGTATATAGGATACAATACAGCAAGAAATAGGCATCATAATCAAAATGCATAAATAAAAGCAATAAATAACATCATAACAATATGGCATGTATGAACAAAGGTTAAGTAAATCATGCTTTACAAATCATTAATCTTACGTAGAACATAATATATAAGTGTGAGGAGAAACCTCAACCGACATAGTATAAGACCAAGTGAGCTACAACTTGGAATCCTGATGTTATCCCTACACCAAAAGAAAGGGGGAAGTTACTTGCCGAGGTGAACATCCTAATGACTAAGTGGATCCACTAAGCCTTGTGTGAATCGGGTACTCGCCTCTAGTTCTTGGACTCGGGTACTCGCCTCAACCCCGGACTTGGGTACTCACCTCAAGCCCTTATGTTTAGGGTACTTGCCTCTTAGATATTTGGGGACTCACCTCTAATTCCTTCACCTATGGTGGTACGTAGTTCTAGGACTTGGGGACTCGCCTTTAGTCCACTCAGTGCTACGTCTAATCCCATGGAATATCTATGATAATCATATTTTAACAACCTGCAATAAACATAGAGATATGGCACAAGTAGCTCTTAACATCTTTGGCTTCAAATGGTGAGCCTAACTTCAATCGTAAGAATGGGTCATCATCAACATTATCCTTTGCATTAACATTAACATCAAAGGCTCACAAAAGGTATAATCTTAGTAAAAAGGGGTTGATTCGGCCCTACAACATCATCTACATTTTCATGATTTAAACACATCTTTAGAAAGCTCATAATCATCATAGAGTCACTTGAATCATTACTCAACCAATAGATCATCGAAACTTAAAGAATCCTTAAAAAGACATTTTATCAAGCACTTGGCGGGTGTGTAATGCTAGTATAAAACCATGCAATTCAAGAGTGAAAGCATGCTAGAAAGTTCAATATAAAACTTTTAATAGATACTTGGTAAAACCTTCAACTAATATACATCAAAACACTTCATCAAATCTTACAATAGATCTTGGATTCATCACTCAAAACATGCTAAAAGAATCACAATTTCATAAACCCCAACATTTTGTGCAGTGAATTTCATAATATGTAAGACCCATTAGTAAATCAACTTTAAATCATGTAAATTTAAGTAAAAGGATGCTTAGGCATCATGAGTGAAAGGAACCCATGAAAGAGACACACATACCTTGACTTTGGGAGCTTCTTGAAGAAGATTTGAAATTGAGACTTGAAACTTGAATTAAATCCTTAGATCCTGAAAGAGATTGGGACACTTGAATCATGAGGAGGACTTGAAGCTTGACTTGGTTTCCTTGAATTCCAACATGACTTCTTAAAAACCTTGAGAATAAATAGAGAATTTAATGAAGACTAGAGAGGATATTTAGAGGTTTTTTGTTGATATTTAGGGCACAAAACGGCTAGATAATGAGGGATTTTTCTGTATATAGATATAAGGTTATTACCTAATTGCCCTACAGTAAAGAAGAACAATTTTTGGAAAATTTTAAACTAGTCCGTGTCAGATTCGTGTTGCAGACCCATCACGTACAACTACTATTTTTGCGAAGTTTAATCAAAATTATTCTTCTTGCACAGACAAAGTATACCTTGTAGGTACTCGTCTTCCCATAATTTTGTCCTTTGAATAAGAATATGAAGTCAGAATTTTGAAATTCTGCATGGAGTTTGAGATATTAAAAAAATGCATCATAGGGTCTTTCTGAGCTACGTGAAGGAGTGTTTAAATATCCCCGATTTGAGAAATAAAGGAACTACAATTATGGGGGCATTCCTAGGCAAGTGTGAGGTGTTACAATATCTCCCCCTTGGGCACATTCGTCCTCGAATGTCAAAGAAATGCACAAGTGGAGTAATCATAAAGAGACTAGCCCCAACAAGAATACAACAACACACTTAAAACACCATTTAAAAAATCTCAACATAAGTGTAAAATCACCATAAACCTTTTCAATGTAAACATGAATGCATGCAAATAACTTAGGGGCTGGAACATGAGACATGAAATCACAAAATGGTTTGACATGATACCATACACTTGAATAGAGTGGAAGAGATACGGATATCACTTTTCCATGCCCGCTCCGGCTCCTCGGGAGGCACTATCGGCTTGGCGATTCTCCCAATGGGCCTTGACGAACACTATGTCCTCATCAATCAACTTCTTCATCCCTTCCATCCATTACCTCCACAGGGACCTTCTTCTGAGCCAACTTATCCCCTACAACACCCACAACATCAAAGAGTTCTATGACACTAGAATCACCAACACATCCTCTCAATCCAAAGGCATGAAAACTGGACAAATTATAACCATATCCCTAGGTAATTCCAATCCTTAAGCAACTATACCAACCCTACTCTATATCCTACAAGGGCTCACAATCCTAAACACAATTGTCAACCTTAATCCCACCTAGTCCAGTTGGTACCATAAACCACCATCTCCCCCTTGGGAGACAATCTTCACTCTACTATCTCTTCACCCAAAACTTTCAACTCTAATAAGATGGAATCAAGGCCTTGCTTAATCTAGACCTCTCCAACCAAAGAAGATTTGGAACCATCAAGAATACTACACCACCATGCTCAACTTCTTCCAACTTAACCCCCCAACCTAGCCAACCGATGGACCTCTATCACCTCTTTGCCACCACCATCAACACATGCTAGGCAACATAGAGCACCAACCACAACATAAGCCTTACCAGAGAAATTAATGCACACTCATATCACAATCCTTAAGGAGTTCTAAAAACCTTCTTGTTATCTTCTATTCACACCTATCATATTTAGCGAACAACCCCTCATCATCCAAGACTGGCAACACTACACCAAATGATTCATAAGCTCCAGTTAAATCAATGCACCACTACTAGGGACCACCACCAGCATGTCAAGGTAGTGTTCTAAGACCCTATTCATGAAGCCCATAAACATAGCTAGTGCATAAGAAAACCAAACAACTCCAACGATACTCAAATGCTTACCCCTAGTCAGGAAAGACACTTAGGAATATCACCTACACTCATTCTTACTATGGGACAAAACCCAAACCAAAGATTAATCTTAGAGAAGTGACTAAGCCATTGTAGTTGACCAAATAGATCGACCACCTTAACCATCATATTACAGCCTTATGGGTTCTACAATTATTGAAAGCATTATATACATGTAACCAATCTTCTTACGGGTTCTACATTTATATGCATGTAACCGAGATGGGTTGTTTGGTTTGACTCATGTACTGTCTATGCCTACAAGTCTCATGAATAAGACCTTTAGTCCCTACTCTATTAGGTTTATGGTAGTTTTGGTATGATGGTTCATTTCCCTAATAAGGTAGTGCATGTTAGTCATTTGAGAGTAGTACTACAAAGTTTAAGAAAGAAGGTTAGATGCTAGATAGGAGAAATGGGAATTTTTATTGTAAGAGGTTGTCTTCCTAGGTCGTGCGGTACCGAGTGATGGCATTAAGGTGCACCCTAGGAAGACAAAGGTGATTAGCTATTGGACTAGACCTTGAATCCCTTGGGTGCTAGGAGCTTCTTGGGCTTAACGGGCTTTACCAGAGGTTAAGAATAGGTTGTCTTCTATTGCCTCTCTTATGACTTAGCTGACATTAAGTAACGCCAATGTTGTGACCGACATTTTGAGTAGGGTGATTTGATAAGTTCGGGAGTTGCTATTGCTTGTGTGATTTCTTTCTTCTAATAGGATGATGTGCGTGTCCCAGATGGTTGCATGAGTCTATTGTGGCTAGTAAGGGTCTATAAGCATTGCCCTATGTTATGGTTGCATAGAATCTTGTCTTGGGATCTTGGTTGGACTTAGCTTTATGGGTTTGAGGTCTTGGGGTAGTTTGGGCTACTTATATAGCATGCTTCCAATAAGTGTAGAATGTGTAATGTTGTAATATGGTTGTTAAGGATGGTCAGTCTATTTGGTCAACTACGATGGGTTAGTCACTTCTCTAAGATTGATGTTTGGTTCAAGTTTTGTCCCCAAGTGAGGATGAGGGTAGTTGAAACTCCTAAGTGTCTTTCCGGATCAGGGGTGAGCATTTGAGTATTGTTGGAGTTGTTTGGTTGTCTTATGCACTGGCTAATTTATATATTTCATGAATAGAGTCTTAAAACCATACCTTGACATGTTGGTGGTGGTCACTAGTGGTTGTGCATTAGTTTAACTAGAGCTTGTGAATCATTTGGGGGTAGTGTTGTAAGTCTCTGATGGATGAGTGGAGAAATTGATTTGGGTGAGTTGTCTATTTGTACGTGTTTCTCGGAGAGCCGATGCGGGCATGGGCAAGCAATATCCATATTTTTTCATTCTATTCAAGCTTATGATAACACGTCATGTCCTTTTCTATGATTCCAAGCCTTGCATTTCAGCCCCTATGCCATAGCATGCACTCATGTTTATGTTAACAAGTTCATGATGATTTTAACGCTTATGTTGAGGTTTTGAAAATGTTGTTTTAAAGTGTATTGTTGCATTCTTGTTAGGGCTAATCCCTTCATGATTAATCTTCCCTTCTAAGTTTCTTTGGCATTTGGGGACGAATGTTCCCAAGGAGGAGATATTGAAATGACCCAAAAAGTGCCTGAAAATGTGCCTCAAAAATGCCTGGAATCTTAATTTTCTTATATCTAAAAATTCATTTGTTATTTTGAAAATCATACTTCATATTCTTGTTCAGGGGGGAATGAGTGGGAAATGGATCTAACCCAAATTTTAGAGCAACCGTACCAAAATCCAAAAATCTCAAAAATGCAATTTAGGAGGATCAACTATAAAGGGGCATATCTCTTAGCACACAAATAACTGGGTGGCCCCCGACCTACCAATTTAAAGCTCTTTGAATTAGCTTTCCAACGCACTTGGTTTCACCTCATTTCGAGTTTGGATCTCATGCCTATTTTCGTAGAACTCGTATGTTCAGAAATGCAAATTCTAGTAAGTGTTATTTTGGTCCTATTTTTTTCATTTTGGCCCAAGAGTTTCAAATCTTGGGCCTAATTAAGATACACTTAGCCATATTTCACCCTCAAATCATCCTAAATATTCCCCACTACTCACTTAAACACTTAAATTAGTTTTCCTCTTAAGATTCAAGTTCCAAAACCCTCATCCGGGTCTAAGTATTTCCTTCCAGTTTCAAGTATCCATTATAGTCCTCTTCAAGAAATTTTCCAAAGTCAAGGTATGTAGGCTTCAAACATTGGGTCCTTTTACCCATGGTGCTCAATCCTCTTTTCTACTTAAATTGCATGATTTAAAGTGATTTACATGTGGGTTTTGTATATTATGAAATTTACTGCATAGTGATTTGAGTTCATGAAAGTATGGTTGTTTAGCATGTTTTGAGCTTTAAATCTTGGATCTACTGTTGGATTTGATGAAGGGTCTTGTTGTATGTTGCTTGAGGGTGTTACAAAGTATTTTTCAATGGTTTTACATGGAAATTACTTCCATGTTTTCACTATTGAATTGCATTATTTTACACTAGCACTACACCCTCGCTGAGAGTTCGATAAAATGTCCGGTTATGATTTCTTGAGGAATTGGAGGTCCAATGCATGTCTTATGAGTTGAAAGACTTCATGATGATTTTAATATGTGTATAATTCATGGAAATGTTGATGATGTTGTATAATCGGCTTTGAGCCGTTTCTTAAAGATTTCACCTCTTGTGAGCCCCTTAATGTTGATGTTGCTGTAAGGATAAGGTTGATGATGACCTATTATTATGATTAAAGTTGGGCTCACCATTTGAGGTCAATGATGTTAAGAGCTACTTGTGCCATGTCTCTATTTTTATTGCATGTTGTTAAAATATGATTATCATTTTCTTATATATTCCGTGGGATTAGACATAGCACCGAGTGGACTAGAGGTGAGTCCCCAAATCCTAGAACTACGTGACACCATAGGTGAAGGGATTAGAGGTGAGTCCCCAAGTATCTAAGAGGTGAGTACCCAAAACATGAGGGCTTGAGGTGAATACCCGAGTCTAGGCTTGAGGCGAGTACCCGAGTCTGGGCTTGAGGCAAGTACCCGAGTCCAGGCTTGAGGCGAGTACCCGAGTCCATGAACTAGAGCCGAGTACCTGGTTCACACAAGGCTTAGTGGATCCACTTAGTCATTAGTAGGTTCACCTTGACAAGTAACTTCCCCCTTTTTCTGGTGTAGGGTTAACATCGGGATTCCAAGTTGTAGCTCGCTTGGTCTTATGTTATGTCGGTTGAGGTTTCTTCCTACACTTATATATTATATTCTATGTAAAATTGTAAAGAATGATTTACTTAGCATTGTTCATACAGGTCATATTATTATTATGTTATCTACTGCTTATAATTATGCATTTTGATTATGATGCCTATCTGTTGTTGCATTGCATCCCACATACTTAGTACATTCAAACGTACTAATGTATACTCTATGCCTATATGAAGTTACTATGTAGGAACTGGAGCTTCATTTGATCATCTTCCTCCACCACGTGGCTAGCTCATGTTTGGGACTATATCTATCGTCTATCATGCTTATGCTTTGACTACATTGTGTATATTTTTGAGTACTTATTGTCATTACTATGAGGGTGAGCCCGGTTGCTTGTCTTGGCCCTCGCTCTTATCTATGTAGTAGAGGTGTTGTTGTACATATATTGTATCTATGCTATAAGTCTGGACTCTCTTGTTTCTTAATGTTTATGATATAGAAATTTACCCTTATTCCCAATTCCCCTTATTCATGCTTATCTCTTATTATCATTCTATTTGCTTCCATGACCAAGGATGCGTAATGATATGCTATGAGGCTTGTTTCGGGTCCCTTCATGTTCCTCATTCTCCGGTCACTTCTAGGTCCTAGGCATGGGTTGTGACAAAAGCATCTGGAAACTAAACATGAAAACACTTCAGCTCATCTAATCAGTGTCCAAAAAGAGGTTTATCTAGTGTCATTGGTGGCTAATCCTAAGGGAAATGATTAGCAATGTATAGCCATAAAAACTCGTAGTGTGAGAGTGGTTGAAGGAAAAAAACCATAAGTTATTGTTGGAGAAGGCCTGAATGAAGTGGCTGAAAAAAAAGGTGCAGTTACTATTGAAATTTCTGAGTATGAAGCTCAGTTTAAAGATGGTGATGGTCTTGGCAATCTAGAGAGCAATAAATAAGAGAAGAGCGGCAATGATGTTGGAAATGTCAAGAAAGTATTCCGCAAAACTTCAAATCAAGCTCTGAGGTTGAAAACACCTCAAGTCACGATTGATCCTCGTTTTCTCAGAGATTGATGAAGAAAGAGGAGGATGTAAAGTTTTAAAAACTCCTCTCTATGTTCAATTCTTGTTGATAATTTTCCACCTGTGGAAGCATTGATCAAAATACCAGGTTATGCTAGGTTATGAAGAAGTTGGTCACAAATAAAAGAACTTTTGAGTGAGAGACAATTGAAGTGTCTCACAATTATGGTGCAATCTTCACACAGCAGTTGCTAGTGAAGAAAGAAGACCCAGGTGCATTCACTATTCCATGCACCATTAGAGCCTCAAAGTTCAGCAAGGAACTATGTGACTCAAGATCGGTTCGAAGAGCCGACATCGAGGTGCCAAACCTTCCCGTCATGCTTTTCCGCTGGTCATCTGCCCTAGTCTTTTTGAATCCGGAGAGCAAAATTGACCTCAAGGGAAAAAAGTAAGGGTTGTCAATTCGATATTTGTATTGGACTTTTCTCCCCTCTTAAGCTAGGTATTCTGAGCACATAACACATTAATCGTAAGGTTAATAAGGTTATGGTATATTAGGGTACTGAATGGTCTCGAATGAGCACCAATGGGCTTTGTTGATTTTCAATTGTGTGATCGCCTCCATATGTAATCTCAATTATCTTCCTTCGTATTTGTTTTCCCTCCATGAGATGAGCCCAGTGCATTGGACCGATGGATAAGAGAACTGAGCTGGCCTAAAAAGCGCTTGGGCGCTCTACGTACTAGACATATTTGAGAAATTGGAATTTGAGACCCCATCACTAACAACAATACAACCACTTATGGTTGATTGGTCTATTAAACTATTAGTTGGGACTTTACATGACGTGTTGGTGAAGGTGGACAAACTTAGTCTTCAAGATAATTTTATGATGTTAGCTTATAAGGTGGACACCGACATACTAATTATCGTAGGTAGGTCATGCTTTGCCATCTTATGAGTTGTGGGTGATGTAGAGAGTGAAGATCTTAAGTTCAGAATGAATGATGAGGAAGTAGTTATAATATATGCAAAACTCTGATATCGGGAGTTGATCCCGAAGTATTGTCTATGATGAGCCAATCTGCAGTGACTTGATGAAGAAGAGGAACTACGTCGCATCACGACATCAACTAAGGTGCTGCTGGGAGGCAACCCATGGTCAGTATTTATTGTGTTGATGTGTGTAGGGTTGAGAAAGAGAAAAATTGGACTGGGGAGCTAAGAGGCAGTTCAATGAAACCAATCGATGTATCGCCTAGTAAAAAGGCTGACCATAATTTTGATTGCCTTTCGAATCACCTAGTGACTCTTGAGGTGCTTTCAAATTTTGGGAAGTAGTAGTCAATTTGGCGAATAAGCAAAACCAATGGACAATGGTCAATTTCACCGCCTTTTAAGACTGAAACAAAGGTACGCATGCTATTAAAAAAAGGTAGTCCCTAGTGTACTTGGCACAATGTTGAATGTGCTAGGCAGTGTGGTTCGGCATCACTAAACATACATGGCTCACCGACCTACTTAAGGCTTTTCAAATGCCTTGGTCCTTTCACTTTCCACCATCCCTCCTTTTCACTCCTTTCACATGCCAAACTCTCCTTTCTTTCTTTTTCCATGAAATTTATCACAAAGAAGTTGAAGATGCTCATTACCAAAGCATCTTTGAGGATTTTCATTGTCTTTCACCATTGAGGAGGTATGTTTTTTGCCCTTGTTTTAGTTTCTTTAGAAGCATGCCATTGATAATGAAGGCTGATTAGGGTTTATGAATAAATAGTCATACTTTATTGCTTGAAATCTTGTTGAAAACTGAATGGATAGATTTTAGGAGTGATGCTTAAACCCTGTATTGCATATATGATGATTTATTTTGGGTTTTGATTTCCTCTACGTATGTCATAATTCGTGGTGACTATGATTTGGGTTAGGTTTATGATGATTGATCTGTTTCCCATTAGGGGAATCTTTGTGGATTTTGTCTCAATGTCGTAGTTGTCATCATGCTTAAATGATTTCACTTGAGAAAATACCATGTTCATGCTAATGTTTGATAAAAAAATCTTTGTTGTTTGGATTGATTATTCTTATAGGCTATACATATTATCTGGATAGCCATTAAACACTTTTAATTGAAGTGAACTTGCCTGATGATGGATTGTGTGACATCATTCTTAAGGTTATGTCGTCACTTGTTCTTGGTAAAAAATTATTGTTCTTGGTAAAAGATTATTAAATTTTGAGTGAATGGATGAAGGGCCATGCCAGTCACCTTCGGTGATGATCATGTAGACCTTTCAAGTGAACTCGGCAATGTGCTCAATTATCACATGCACCACTTAAATTGACTAATCAATGTTTAATTTTTGTAAGATTTGGCAGTGAAAGTTTTTCATCATCAATTCCATTCGTCATATCACCAATTGTGAATAAGTATTACGAAAAGTAGCAGTAGCCAAAAGATTGAAAATACTGCAAAAGTGCGATGGTCTATTTGTTTGCAAAATCAGTTCGGTGAGTCTCCAAGTATGTTTCGCGGTCAAACACTCCTGTTTACACTGAATGTTTCTCTTATGATAAATTTTGCACCTAATTAATTATCTACTACCACTCACACCAAGTTTGAGTATGTTTTGCAGAATGACCAAGCATCTTATGTTCTAGCTGAGTCTACTGGAGAATCACCTTTGCCATGAGAGTGTAGCCCCAAGAGATATAAAAATTAATCCAGGACTAAGACCATACATGGCCCCTTACCGCAATCTTCACAGAGAACTCAGGGCACTATGACTCTGAGGTTTTAAAATAAGCAAAGGGTTGAAAGGCAATGACAATTTTAAAAGAAAAACAATTATCAACTATGGGTGTAATTGACCAGTACCCGGAGGCTTTGGAAGTCCTTAAATTCAATAGTTTCAAAAACATCACCCAATCTCGAGATCCGTATATGCCGAGACTTGTTCAAGATTTCTACGAAGCATATAGCCAAGCCATTCCTGAGAGTAAAAGCAAAGTGTCAATTGTGCTATAGGTACCATAGAGGTTAGCTGTGTGTAAGTTCTATGAGGTGATGCAAAAATTAATGATGTATGTGCTAAAACACCTAGGTACCATAGAGACTGCCATTTCCAAGCATCATCATAGTTTTTTGTAAGTATGTTGGGGGTGCCAAGGAACAAAAATATTGATATGGAGGTAAATCTATCGACAGCCACCGATCTCAAGTGAATTGGGGTTGAGTTCTTCCAGGATGAGGAGGACAAGGCTACGAAGAAGCTGGCTGATAAAACGCCAGTAGTTGATATTGAGGCCCTTGAGTCTGGCACTGCAGAGCTACACACCGAGGTAGGTATAACTTCTCCCTCCCCTGCATTACATTCCTCTTCTGGTCCTATTCCATCTAGTGAGGCACAAACAGAGGCACATGCCACAGATGACCAACCCGCACTCACTTGAGATACTATTCTTTCATTTGGCTGGCTGGCCAAAGTAGCCCATCTTCGGGCCACTAGTGTTGAGTCATTTGTACCTAAGATAGTTGAGGTAGTTTAACCAAGGATTTGCGTCTATATGTTGAGGCTGAGGCAAAAAGGTGAGAGTTGATGGAGGCCCACAAGTTGAGAATAGACAGACTCGAGTTGATGATTGATAACCATGGGAATGAGCTGGCCATCTTGAAAGATAGAATGTTAGCGGTTGGGAATGCAGGTGGTTGTAGTGCAGACACATCAACTTTGCAAGATGATCTTGATTTGTTGAAAAGGGAGGTGGTAGCCCTCCAATCCACTAATTTAAGTACTTTCTTTGATGGGCTAGAAGATCCACTCAAATGGAGGTGCATGTGGTATAAAATGATTAGTTGAATGTGTATATATTGGGTGATGGCAGTGAAGAAAACCAGGAGTTGAGCACCTTGGAGACTGATGAAGAGGCAATGGGAGCAGAACCTAGCCAAGAGGACCGTGAGGAGCTATCTTGGTTAGAGAGAAAAATTGTGGACATTGTGAAAGCAGCCATCTGTTCTTGACTAGTCAATGATAGGCACATCTGATGTGAGTGGACTGGAGAGCACACCAATAGATGAGTGCATTGATGCCCCCATGACAACTTGTCCAGTTCCATCACCACCACAACAAGATTGATATAACATGGGGATTCTCATACTCACTTATTTCTACTATGCTTAATTTTTATTATCCTCTTGCACATAGAGGGTAATGTTTATTTTTTGGACGGGTGAGCTTGAGGAGCTTCCTTATCTTTTGGATGATTAATACTTTATATTTTTAATGAATGTTATGAGACAATGGTGTTTACTTTTATGTTTTTATGTGTTAATGAATATTTTGACAATTTGTAACCTTTTGGGTTGTATATAAATTTTAATTTGGGTTGTAATGGAGTAATATTCATTTTACTATGTTCACTTTTCTTTCTTTTATAAGTTGAATGGATGAATGACTGTAAATGATGTCATTGAATTTTTACTAAGCCCGTGCATATATGACAAGGCATTTGAATGTCAATATCATGTCTCTTGTCCTTAGCAATCAGAGCATCAATGTTTCATATCTTTTATTCAGATGGTGCCATAGACGACGAGCATATACTCACTTACTAATTAGTCATTTCTTGATAAATTAGTCCATGCATAGATTTGAGGCATCTTCAGTTAACTATGTGTGCAATTGAGCTTGAATATGTGACAATAAAAAAATTGCAAGTGTGTTGCCATTATTTAAATGCGAAAACATTTTGTTAATGTGGGATTTGGTACTTTGTTGAAATTGTTGTTTTGCAACATCATGGACTTGCTAAGTTTGTTTTGAGGAGTAACTTGGTTAATACTGGATTAGGAGAGGATGTTAAGCCTTCTTTGTTTCAACTATGTCAATTTGACCATAATGACATTCTTTAGCAATGAAATGAATACTTAGTGAAGTCCTTTTAAGCCTTTATCCTTTCTTTAGCAACCTTGTAACCTTGACTCATGTTTGTGAAAGATAATTCCTTCTTATTCCCTACTGATCCCTCCTTGAGCTTGAAAATACTGAGCAGTGCCAAAAGGCTAAGTTGCAGGTGTTAGTAGAGAAAAGGGGGTGTCTGCCATGAAAGAGTCTGAAAAAAGGGGATCAAAAATGAAAAAAAGAAAGTGAGGAGTCGTAGAAATGAAAGAATGAAAAAGTATAAAACAAAAGTTCTTGAAAATTGAGGACTCTCCACAAATTGTAAAAAAGAGTGGAAAGAGGGGAGAAACTTAGGATCACAAATCAAAAGCAAAAGAGTGCAAAAAAGGAGAAGAAAGAAAAGGGGACCCAAAAGAACCTTTGAGCGTGAAAAGAACATGTAGAGTTTATTGAGGGATGAGCCTACTGAACCATATGCTATCGTACCCAACCTCGACCCTCCATTACTATCCTAGAAAAGCCCTTTAAGATACTAGTCCAAAAAAATGTCAAGTACACTCCGATTTAGAATATGGGCAAGCCAATGGGTCAAAGCTTACAAGTTATTTATCATTTGGGAGAGTGAGAGTTCAAGAGATTCTTTGAATATAATGTTATAATCTTGTGTATTCAGGATCTTCTTTGGCATATGGGCAAATGGTGATGCCTATAAGCAATGATGAGCAGCTACATGAGGAAGTGGTGAGCATAGCCATGTTTTGGTTACTCCTTAGTCATCTCTCAGGGCTTCAAAGTCACGTAAGTGGTTTGCGGAAGTTTGAGAAGGGTTGAATAAATTTGAAAAGTATGTGTTGTTCCGTATGGCCCTATTTAAAGCTTTGAAATTGGATAGATTGATGGCTAATTTATTTAAGGGAAAGCAAAGGCTAAAGTTGGGGGTGTTGATGAGTCTATATTTTGGACTCGTTTTGGGGCTAGCTTGCAAAGAAACATTGCCCTTAGTGTGATATCATTTCCATCTTCTAAGAAATATGCATGTGTTATGACATGAAATGGGACTAAAAGTGCACAAATGGATAATACTTGGAAAAATCACGGAAAGAGCGCACATGTGAAATGGTGGTGAAAATTGATATCTCCAACATAATCGGTGATCTACTGAACACTCACAGAGATCGTCTATCATTGCAGCAGCAATGGTTCCAGTTCAAGTCATGAATGCGGTCAGTATTTATATCGCAAAACATATTTGGCACACCGCCAAAATTCAAAGGAGAGCACCAATAGTTGCAACACTCAAAGCACCAAAACCCTGATAAGAAGGCGCTATAATGGATACTTCGATGAGTTTCTGAATTGAATGGAAGAATGAAGATTCATTGGCTAATGTTATAGAAAAGGAAGCCTTAAGAAGATGCAAAGAAAAGTGGTCAAGTGCACATTCAGCGTATCACAAGAGTGCTCCGCGATAGTTGGCCTTGACCACCAAATGGCATTTTGCTATACAAATTTTCACACATTTTCATGGAGTATATAAGCAATTTAGAAAGGATATTGTACATATCATATACACTAGAACATATTCTTCTACCGAGCTTAAAGAGTAGTATATAGAACTTTCCTCTTATAATACAAGGGGAGATAGGGTTTTCAAGATTTTGGGAAGCAAATTGGAGTAGATTTGCTGGTTGTAATAAACTACTTTCTATTCTGTCTCATTACCCACGACTGTAGCTACTATGTTTAGTATGAAATCTTTAATTTCTAGCATATATGGCTAAAAGCTCCATGTTGGGGGTGTGTTATTGATATGGGTTTTTGATTTATC
>JAOTQR010022477.1:0-16945 GCA_025774065.1 Solanum ossicruentum
AACTCATACTTGCACTGCTTAAGGCTTTTGCATCCCATGTTTTCTTTACTCATCTCTCAGTCAGTGGACTTAGATGGTCATTTCCTCAATAGGGCTACACCGGAAAAGCCAAACTAACCAGTTTCAGTTCTTCTTGTTAAATTTCATTTTTCATACTTTTAAGAGCAGTAGAGGCAGAACTATCTGTCTAAATCATTTAGTCCCCCTACTAAAGAAAATAAGAGAATCACACGAGACAGAACTAAACTCTTGTTTTTTTAACCTCTCCGCTTCTATAGGCCTCGAAATTAATGTATAAATGGAAATGGTGGAGATAATTCAATTTGAGCAAGGAACTGTCCCTTGGAATAATGGATGATGATTAAAAAGTCAATTATTTCAGTCATAGAACTTTTTCCTTTTTCTTCTTCTCTCCAATTTCTTCAAGCCATAACTCCAATCATGGATTCAAACAAAACATCAAAAAAAGTACCTTCTCAGAATATGAAAAATTACTCTCAGATCTTCATCCTTTCTATTGGATTACAAGTTCAGGTATCTCCTCTTTATTATATTTCCTAAATATTCTGTTTTTTACCTTTTCATATTCTACATATTTTTCTGTCTATGTGAGTTTTCTTAAAAATTCTCTTTTTTTTTTTGGCTAAATTTCATGGATGTTGAAGTTGTGCTAAATTTCATGGTTGTAATTCCACTTGTTCTAATCCCACAGGGCTGAAGGTTGCTTTAATACATTTTTTTACTTGACTTCTCTCTAAAATTCTCACTGAAAGGTTGATGTTATAGGACACTCCCAATTATTAATATTTTCTCATTTTGTTGTGTTAGTTTACCTAAGTTCAAATTTCTGTTTTTTCCTCTTTTCAGTTCATTTAAGTGTTTACCTGAGTTGTGTAACGTGAAACTGCATCACGAAGGTTGTATCCATTCCTACTAGCTTGAGTCCATCCTGCATTTAACATTGGAAAATTTACCAAATCAAGAATGAAATAAGGTACATACGTTAGAAAATCATGGATAGTGTGAAGTTTTTTCTAACATACTCTACAACTCAAAAAGAGTAACCATCAAGATGCCAGCTCTGAACAATGTCCTCATTGTCTCGAATATAATCTTAATGAATTCCCTGTAATTGACGCTTAGGACAGATGTGTCTTGGTAAATTCCTTCACCAGTTGGGGCATTAGATATGCTTCCAACTTTGAACCCACCAACCTTAAAATAATCGAGTAGCTTTAGAAGAGTATCAAGTGGCACAAATGACACGTTGTTAACTGTGTTGTTCGCCATTCACTTGACCAGCAGAGCTAGCAAGTCTGATGGTTTTAGTTGCATTGATCATACCATAATGATATCAATCTTGTGGATTTGGCCTTGGTCCACTTGATGTAGTCCTACAAAGTGAAATTTGTGGAGAGTAGAGTGTCCTCTACCTCATAGGTAGATAGAAAGTTTTATTAGAGATGACACAAAATTAATGAGATTAAATCTTTTTTTAAAAAATCTAGAAGCATCTATGTGTTTCGTTCTCTGTTTTCTTTTACTCTCAACCTCAAGCAGAAGCTCTCAAAATGGTCTCATACTCTATACTCACTTTTTCTTGCTTTTTTTGTTCAATTGTCACATGTTCTTAATTTGTTTGATATATAGAAAAGGGAAAAATCTGGGATGGAGATTTTTTTAATTAAGAACCGAGATTAGAATACATCCTTTTGCTATTTTGTTGTTACGTAGAGAAATTTGTTGATGGAACTGGAGCTTAAAGAAATGTTGCCATCATACTATACTGTTCTCGGTTCTAATATAGACTCTTCTATAAAAGGGATATAAAAAGCTAGAAAGGGTGTCATGGAGTTCGCAAATTATTTGGTTGGGTTGATAGTAATAAATGAGTATGTGAATAATGAGAAATATGTACGTTGTACTCACTAGGGCAAAATTAATGTAGGAGGGAACAGTCCCAACCCCAAATGCGTTAGAAGGGGAACACCGATGAAGGACCAAAAACTTAGTTGGAAGATTTCTTTCCCTTGCAGCTTTCAACTCCTTTTGTCTACTGGTAGTGTGAACAGTAGAATATAATCTATCATCTTTTTTTGGATGTTCACATTGTTGATGTTCATTATGCAAATGAAATAGGTTAACGAGGATACACGAGTGCTCCGTGTGAAGAGGAGTTTATTTGAAATCTACAACCAGGTAAAAGAAATGCTCAATTGACCATTAAGTTAGCCACTTGTGATGCCCTTGAGGTGAGTAAATTAAGGATCTCAATATGTCACAAATAATTAGGACCAAAGAGTACCTGTGGCATGACTTAGCCAAAAGACGAAAAGAGTATTTGCGTAGTAAAAGGAGGTGGACCGTCTCTATTGTTGTACTTGAAACCTTAATGTTTCTTTATTCAATTAAGATAGAATCAGAACAAAAAGGTATATGTTGGTTCTGCTAGCTATTCCAAGGTCTACTTTCTCTTCATTTTACCACCTTAAATTTGTTGTCAACATGTGTTTTATTAAGAAACCTTCACTTATCGAAAATATTGGCAATTTGAATACTCACTCACTTAATCCTTATGTGGTGTCTAAGAGAACAAGAATTCATGGTGATTGAATAACCAAATATACAATAATGATAAAATATCCAGTAACATTCCACTTATAAGGTCTGAGAGGGTGATGTGTTCTCACCCTTACTCATGTCTTACGAGGGAATGAATTTGAAAACAAAATCCATGAACTAAAGTTTTAGACTTGGCATTGGAATCTTGAAACACTTACATTAGCCGGGTATAATAGCTCAACTTCCACCTTTTTACTTATTCAAGCTTCTTTTTCACTTGGCGTTGGAACATTGAAACGCTCAGTATGCTTCTTCAAATTCTCAACTGTCTCCAAGTGTTTATCCTTCACAGGCTTTGTTTCTATGTTATTAATCTCAAGGACACCTCCATTTTTAATTGTTAGCGTCAAGTTGTTCATTGTCTTGGAACATCTTTAGAGCTTCATCTTGGTTTTGGTTAGCTAATGAAGTACCACTGCTTACCAATTGATTCCGAAGATTGTACTTGTACCTACTGATCACCGGAATGGTATTAATTCTAACAACCTGATTTTCTTGTAATGTTTTACCCATCTTTGCATTCGATATATAAGCATGGTAAGGGTATTTGGATTTATTCCTTGACCAGATTTAGTTAAGAGAAGATCAAAAGAATTCATTCATACAAGAAATGTCCTTTGGGGTTGAAACCCGAGTACCTAAAATATCCCCTGCTTGCTAAATATTACCGCGATCTGGAGAGCCATTTCAAACTCTTGATGCCACCACAATCAAGTCCTTGCCATTACACTTTTATCTACTGATTCATCTTTAGTAAAAGTCAATTCACTGCAAGAACTTTTAACTTGCTTCACAACATAGCGTCTTTTTAAAATTTATTTTCAAATAAAGGAAATGCATTTTTAAAATTTCAGTAATAAATTGTGAGTATTTTTCTCTCATTTGGATCAATCCCTTTGGTAGCATTGTACCTTCTCTCCCAACTCTGGTTAATATTTTTGGCCATGGAAACTCTTCTTTCGTTGAAAGACAATCAGATAGCAGCTTTCATGTTTCTTCTTCTAAGGTACCAAACCTTGAATATCACTACCATTAGATTTGCAGCTTCTCTTTTATCCAAGTACGAGATCAATAAAGATGAGGCTAGAGGAATGACCACAAATATACTGGATAAATAGAGAAAGAGTCATCATATTATTCTATTTTGTATGTATTTGTGGTTGATCAATATATGTTTACTTGAACGACCATTAATTTTCAAAAAGACAATTACTAATCACAATTTCTCATCAGTCTAACTATAAAGAGGAGACATTATGCTAAATACGCTTTCTTTTAATATAGTTACTAAGACCATGGTAAGATTCGGATGGTCGATAGAGCTATGGAGGTGTTTAGAGAAATGCCTACTTGGAAATGTGAGATACAATGTCAACCTTCTTAGTTTACTTCAAAGCATCATTTGGTCTATAGATTTAGGTGTAAAGAGGCACTTTGAGATCCTATTAAGTGGCTGTGTAAGTTCAAATAGAGAATCACTTGAATAATTCGTCTAAAGTAATCAAGAGATTGAAGACTTGTTTCTTCATTTTGTGCAGTTTCATGTAAGGCTTAGAGTTTTTAGGGCCTTTGTATTGAATATTGATTTTGATTCACCTGTCTTATGATAGCTTATGTAGTAATTTCTATTATTATCCTGTGAATGCAACAGTTGTGGTGAGAGTCTCAATCTCATGTCCTCTTTCCGCCTCTGTATGGAAGCAAAGCCATATTAAGTGAGAATATATATATAGAGGATCAAGGATAACTTTACAAGATATTTAGCAACCTTAGTAACTCTTTAACCATACAACTGCAAAACAGGCACTTTGGGATGTATTATTTACCTTCGAAACACCCTTTCCCAAGTAGTCAGACCCTCCATCCCTCAATTCGAGTACTTCATAGACTCCTTTAGAAACTTGTGGTTTAAAATAACTCATAGTTTTGCTACACATAACACTATTTTGAAGTGTCAAAACATTTAAAGAAATTAATTTTCACAGATGTAGATTGCCATTTTCGATTTTGTGGTGTTCTCATTTGCGCTAGATGCATATGTATGTATGTCCATGAAACCATTTAAATACATAATCAATGGAATGTTATTGTGCGTCCATCCAAATAACATATAGCTTGCTAAAGGGATATATAGGAGTGCTTACTCGTGAAAAGCCGAAGCCAATGGATAGTCATCTGATTAGATTAACATGTAAAAGTTTTAGAATGAGAGATCAATGGAAAATTAATTGGGTATTAGAGAAAAGTTTGAGTGCTCACGGAGAATCTGTTCAATAACACCTACAAAGACATGAAAAATCAAATTGTAGTGAGTGAATCATTGGTTATGTGTTTTGTTGTACTTGTTAAAGTTTTCACTTTTTCCTTTCATTTGTTTTGTCTTTGTAGCTGTTAAAAGTTAGCTGACAAAACTGAAAATGTTGAAGGTGAAGTTGAAGGAGTGAAATCGGGCTCCTCTATATGATAGCTCAACTAAGCAAGGTACAATAACTGAGGGTTTTTCAAGATGATGAAATAATCAATTCATGCCACAATGCAATCTTGAAATAATATGAATCCTCCTTGTGATGCACTTCACAGTCCCTGGAGAAGACTTTTGAGAACTTCTGCATGCTATGAGTCAAGATGTTCAACACATTCTGAGGATACAAGTTGTATACAAAATGAATTCTCCCTGCATTTTCTTATGCTTGTGTTAAAGGGAAGGGCTACTGGAGAGAATCTCAGAAACTGAGAATGGGTGAGATATCCGTAACCGGGAATAATGGTGAAAGCTACATAGTTAACAAGAAATAGATAGCCCTTCAATTTTCCACCAATAAAAAACAACACATGCCGACAGAAACAAGCCCATTGAGTCGTAATGAATGTAGAAATACTTTTCCGCAAAAGGACAATTTATCCACATATTTCATTCAAGAGAACTTTTAAAAGTGTGTGATATATTTTTGGCAAGATTTGGACCAAGTGTCACCTCAAGGGAGACTACACGGTCCGTGTGAGGTCACACGACCTGTGTGGCCTCCAGAGGTGTGATACTTGGCCCTAATTTTTGGGTGTGTGGCCTTGGAGTGGAGTTTTGGGCTAAGGCACATCACAGTTGGACCCCACATGGGCCTTGTGACACTTCACGGACCGTGTGGAGGGACGTGCGATGGCCTTGAGATTGGAACACCAATGTTTGGAGTTAAGTAGTGGGACACGGCCACTTCACACAGACCGTATGAAGGCACACGGGTCGTATGGCCAACCGTATAACCTCCTAGGTGGAAATTTTTCTAGGTATGGACCATGCCTCATAATCTCATCATGAAGATTTTTCCAAGTATAGGAGTACGACCCGTGTCACGAACCCTATGACATCACACAGGCAGAAGTTCTCACAGGCCTTGTATTCTTAAGGGTAAGCATTTATGCACTTATTTGACATACTTCTACATCAATATATCTTCTAATATCTTGGATTGATGATTTTGCACTCTTTCCTTAGTAGGTACTTCATATTAGTATGCTGAAAGTGTCGTTACTTGAAATCCGTAAAGAGCCATGTAGTATATCTGTCACATGCTATAGATGAAAATATATGTCTAAAGTAGAGTTATACCTATTTATGTTAGCACACAGGTTCATCAATAAGAAAGTTCATGCATATGTAGTTACATTCTCAATATTAATGAACAAACTCATTGCACTATCTTCAGCTTATTGAGATTAATGCTCTATAGTATCCTGCGATTAAATTTCTGGTTATGATTTATTTTGTTCAATAAGACGTCAACGTGGTGGAAAAAGTATTTTGGATGATCATTACTGCTGGGACAGAAACAAACTGCTTTCAAATTTATTTATCAGTATATTACACTAGTGACATTGGTGACAACTAGAAATATAGTGTTCTCAGTGCCGTCATCATCAGCTTCACTATCTGATTCTACGAGCTGACAAGCAGACTGCTCACGTAACAGAAGAAAAAATGAAGTTGACTCATACCTTCAACTATTTTTTTTGTGGGAATGAGCTTGATACTTGTTCTTTTCAGTGGTAATCAGTTATTATTGCATTACATATTATGGACTTTCTGTAGCTAAGATGGACCTTTCGTTCGAAACAGGAAAAGGCAGCTTTATTGCCCCTGTTTTACTTTTCCCCCCTTCATTTTCCTCCTTTTAAGAGGGTATAGGATTTAAAACTAAGAAATACCCTACTTCTGCATTGAAAATCATGGAAACCAAACCAACATAAAGGAGGGCGTACAGTAGAATAGAATAGAGCATATTTATTTTAGCATTTCGTAGAACAAATGCTTAATCTCTGTCGATTTTTCTTTTTCACGAGTTAGTTCAATGCACTTGACAGAAAGGAAGTTAATCAAACGGTAAGCACTCTCACAGATAATTTTAAGATTGTGAGTTTGAGTCACAAAGGAAGCAAAGAAGGCATATGACAGGAAAATGTTACTGCTGTTATTCGTCTGTGCAGTTGAGGTAACTAGCTCGCATCTTGTTTCTGGGAAACTAGTTTCAAATTGAAATCAACACAAAAATGCATCACTATGAGTACTCTACTGATTTGTTATTGTTATTATGCTGATATGGGACAATGCAGTAATGAAGTGATTCCAATCCTCAAGATTGCCAGGAGGTGGAAGAAGAGGAGGTGGAAGAAGAGCGAGGTTATCCATGTTGAAGTATTGGATGCGTGCTTGATTAGCAATGCTGGCCTCCTCAACCTGATCAAAAGCTAAAGGCTCAACTGCACGCGATGCTGCCCATGCATAGTGTACTGCTACCACAAAGGATCTTGAATTGATTATATCTCTTCTAGGGAGCAGAGAATCATATACTAATTCAGCTTGTGGGTGTAGTCGTCCGAACATCAAACCAATACTGGGCTCTCCTTCGTGTTCTCTCACTTGAATCCACTTTAAATGTTGGGAAAAATCGATCCAAGTTCTTTCCAACGGATTCAACACTTCCTCGTTCTCTGCTATGTAAGTCATCCTATCTGTCCTCCATGGCCGTAGTACACAGGTATTCCAATCATTAGTGAAATCCCAGTCAGGGTGACTTACTTGGACTGCGGATGAAAAACTAGTAAAACCAACACACCCAGTCATATTGACGTTGGCCACAAGTGTCTGTACGTTTTCTTATCAAACGGTAGATAGGTATTACACGAGGAATTTCACCATTAATATCATGTATATTATTTTCCTCTAATTCTGGCATTTCTGGTTGATTGTTTTCCCTTGAACGTGGTATCTCTGGTGATTGGTCCTCTGTGTAAAAACAAAAGAGTACTTGATCTTAACAAAACAGTGGGTAAGATAGATAATAAGTGATTTCAATTACTCATGTTGCACATGATAGTAGTTTCCATTCACAAGAAAAGAAATAATATACTAAATACTAAGGTTCACATGCATATGAAATCATGACGACATTAAAAGGTTAAAAAAATTAACTTACAATATCTATTTTATTTTCTTCTAGTCATTCGGGTTAACTCATCTTCAAAACAAGTCCCTTGTAATCATTTTTCCCCAAAAGACACTCTCATAATTGTTTCTCTAAAAAACTCTTAACGTACTCTTCCAATCGTTCCCCACCCTTAGGAAATAAAACGTTACCTATTATTAATAATTTCTTTAGTAATAGGAACATAAAAATCTATATAATTTTACACTTAAAATCTAATAACTTATTTTACAAATGAAATGTTACCAACAGTAACTTGGAATTTTTTTTTAAAAAAAAGGTTCAATTCAACTTACGTAGATTATCTATATAGCTTAGAGAGAATTAAATAGGAAAGGTGATAGACGGAAAAAAAAGATAAGTGAATTAGATGAATGAATAAATGGAGTTGAAAAGAAGATAGAGAAAACACATCATAATTACCTGCACGTGCAACAACATGGCCAAACAATGCCGCATAGAGTAAACATTGGCAGAAATAGTCCCACATTATTCCAGTGGCTGATGAAGATGCAGATCGTGTTGCCTGAGCAGCAAGGGAAGGTTTATCATCGGCGTCGAAGGATGGTGGTAATGAACTGCCGAGTTCTTGTGGTGCGGGATTTTCATGATAAGTGATTATATATACATTGTTTTTGGAGGATCATTCAAAATTCATTCCTCCATTTGGAAGTTATAATAAACTGGAAAGAAACAGAAAAGATGGGTTCCAATTGTATGAAATTTGGCGATTAAGTGAAAATCCATGAGATTTAATACTTTAACATATTTAATAACTTCCACGAAATCAACAAGCTGATCAACTACTAAAAGTATCTTCCAAAGAAATTGAAGCAAGTAATCGAACACACTCACCCCTCTCTCTATATACACACACAGAATAGTTGATGAGAGTGATGACATTCACACATACAAATTTGAATTGAGCTATTCTTTTGGCTTCGCTAGATGAGAAGCTAGCCATATACTTGGTGGATTACCCAAAATCACCAATAGATGCATTAGCAATATGTATTGTTTATAACATGATACACTTAATTAAATACAACAACAACAACATATTCAGTAGAGAGGCTGTTTCCTGGAAAAATCCATAAGCATAATAAACTAGATGTGGAAAAGAGGAAAGGAAGAGAAAAGGAAACTGAAAGAACGACTAATAACAAAAAGTATATGATAGTATGTAAAATACGAGACAATTAACATATATATAAGACATATAATGACAACATCCGATAAATTGAACAAAGAAAAAGAAATGCTTTCTTAGTTAATTAACCAAAGGAGATGCATATGGCCATGAATAATTCTAGATCATTCAACCCAATTAGATAGCAGAAACAGTGGTCTATCCCATGTGCAGGAGACTATTGTCATGCTGTTGAAAATTAGCCAAAGGCAAAGGGTAGCCTAAAATTCAACGTAGCAATTTCTATTACCAAGAAGGAACCAAGATTAATATACCAGAGTATAATAAAGGGTTTAATATTTATTTCTACTAAATCCGGTAGGTAAAAATGAATCAGTGAACTAAGACAACATGATACAGAAGACTAACTTGAACATCAACTCTCCCAGAAGTTCAACTTTTAGAACACAAAATCAATTACATTGTATCACAAGCTAATGAACCAAAGTTAAGATTAAATTTCTAAAATTTCACTGAATCAAACAGTAGGATAGTTTGGAACAAAATTGTTAAAGAATACACTAGCTACTTCTAAACATGTTTAGAATTTTCTCAAGAAATTAGGAGAAGTAAGGATTATTGTAGAGTTTTATAAAATACTCTAGAATAATATGGAATTAATAAATGTGTAGAAGTATCCATAAAAAAAATCTAGATATTTTGAATGGCTAAGATGTTGACATGTGTCAACAATCCATTCGCCACTAGAATCTATAAATAAGGGTAAGTTTTACCATTTGTGTAAGGAGTGAAGAAGTGAGAAAAGAGTGTCAAGATTATGAGTTAGAGAAAGAAAGTTTATAGGTAGAGAAGAGAAAAATAATGAGGTAAATAAGTAATATTGTAATTGTATTTTGTATTTATAGAAGTGTTCTCTTCTCTTAAGTTTTCCGGTTTCCCGGTTAAGCCTTAGTCTGTTTTTAAGTTCTTAGTGCATTGGTGTTATTTTGTATTATATGGTCGGATCTACCGCTTGGCACTGCGGGCTAAGTATTATTGTGCGCTAAGGATTTATAAAATTAAAGGCCAACCAACGTCAAAGAGTTGGTATAGTGTGTGTAGTATATTCTAGATCCTCTATAGTGGGTGCGTTGGGCTCCGTTGAAGTTTCCAACAAAAATAAATAAGAACTAAGAAATTTAAAGAAAAGTACTCAAACGAGGCTTTAGATACCCCAACAAATAATGATATAGCGACAGATATGATTATAGATCGGAAGTTGTAAACAATCAATTAGATGCCATACCTAGAAACAGAGATTCGAGAGATGAACTCTCCTCAACTTCCTTCTCTCTCATGGGGATTAATAGAATCCAGTGACATAAGCTTCGGGAATCCAATTGCATTGTCATTGTTATTTCCAATAACTGCCGCGACGAAGTGAATTGAACTTGCGCCAACTTCGCAGTACCGAATCGAACTTGCGAGTGCTGCCTGAGGTACGACAACCAGCAGGAGAACAATAAAAAATGAGAGAAAGCTCGTCTGGGAAAAGAGAGAATACACTTTTTGTGTGTTGTTGCTAGAGAGGAAAATTGAGTGACAAATTGTTTTTTGTTGATTTGAAGTTTATATGAAGTTGTTATGTAGACTTGCTAATGGAAGATTCTAGAAACATGTATCTCGTATGTGTGTGCTTTGACTTGTATGTAGATTCTTATTTTATTTCTCTGTTGTTTCGGATCTTCTCCATCAAATTTGGATGTCTCTGTTTATTTGCTGTTCCTTGCTGAATTGGAACTTCTCATGTATTATTGGAAAACATTAATTTTGAAGCTTTTGAATTTTTGGTACTCGTTCAGTTATCTTCATGTTTGTGTAGGGTGAGTTTTTGTATACAAAGTTCAGTTTTCGTTTGTTATTGGCCAGCATTTTTCGACTAGAACATTCCACAGAGGAAGGATAATATCAGTTAGTCTCACTGAATTCATATATTAAAAAAAAAAAAGTGAAATAAGGATACACTTAGAAAATTGTTTGATTGAGGCTCTAAAAGAATGAGCTCTTTTTAATTCAATAACTACTTTCTTTCTAATCAGTAAGCACCAGAATCACTACAGCATATATTTCAACTGTGTAATTTATTGCTTTCTTTTAAACTTGAAGGATATCAATACTTCTAAACCTGAATGCATACATAATAATAAATGTGAATCATAACTTGTTTTTCCGAAACTCTGACATAGACTGGAGCGTAAGAACGGATATTAATTAGTGGATTTAGATCATTGATATACTTATCATTGTAAGATGTAAACTATTTTTATTTTATTGGTTTATAAAAGAACAGTTGTAGCTGAACACAAGCAGTAAAGCTGTATCCATAGTTCAGCACTAGCATCGAATGATGATAGGTGATATTTTTAGAGATACTATTAGCATTGAAACCATTGATTTCTATTTTACTTCTTTAAAGACTATGTACTTTATTGCAGAACCTCTGATCTTGTGGACCGAGTGGTTTGACGTTCTCTTTCATCCCAATCTTAGAGTTGTCATAGATGATAGAACACTTTATTGTACCATCACTGTGATGATGACAATTCAGTTCGGTTTGAATTTGGTTTGTAACGGCATTAGTGTTTCCACACCTCCAATTACTGAGATTCTCATTTGATTAACCAAATTTTTCTTGATGATAAAAATTATTTTGAAGCTATTTAGGCTTATGATTGCATGCAAATCATGTTCAAGCCAATGAGGAACCTATTAATATTAAAGTTTAGAAGTTTTGGGGTATTTGATCATGTGTGCTTCACAAGATGGGTTGTATAAAGAAGAATTACAGATGAAGTTCAACAAAAAAGAAAAATCGAATTAATAGAGCAGGTAAGAGATTTGTATCTTTTTTGGCTCTTGATATGTATGGTTCTGTTTTTTGTCTAGGTAGAGAGGATGATTAACATTAGAAACTACATTTCCTTAATATTCACCTTGAATACTGGTTCTCTGTTGTTAAAGTAGAAGTCATGGACATATGAGAATATTATTGTTAAATTCTTGGCTAGTTGTGAAGAGAAGAGTGTCTGCTTTTTCATTTGGCATTTTGTTATCATATGGCTTCGTTTTAATATCAAAACAAGGTATTCGTGTCTTTCAGCACGAAAAGTGAACAAGCACGTTCTAGTAGATTCCACTACCAAGTGTTCATTTTCACAGAGAGGTAGTATCTAAAAGAAACTTCAGGGTCTTAAAATTTGTTTCAATTTTTGCCCAACTGTTTATATGGTTAATATTATGTCTTAACTGTTTTGGTAGGTTCAAGTTTTTATTCTCATCCAAAGGTTTATGACACACGAAATAAAAGTGTAGTTCAGAGTGGGGTGATTATGGAGCTCGAGTTAATGATTTTGGTGTGACAAAGGCAGTTGATGCAATACCGAGGAAACAAGTCCCTGTATGTCATTGCAGGGTCTTGTAGCTACATTGCTCCAGGTTACTCTATTAATTTTTTCACTTTCACTGCAAAAGAAGTGTTAATTTTTCAATTTGTTCAGTTATCTCATATCAGCCATTTTTCTGACTGCCTATCCTTTATAGGAGAACAGTCTACACTCCGGGAATTATCAAAGTGAATTATGGGCAAGATGCATGCATGGTTGGCAATGGAGTTGGATTCACTCCAAATGTCCAGGATAACATGGAAGAGCTAGTTGCACTGACATCACTTAGATTACAAAAGTTACGGCTTTCTCATTGTAAAATTGGTGTAGATTAAAACTGAGATGGATGTAGCAGCATCTGAGTTCTTGACAAAGAATGCTCTCAATTTCAATTTTCAGGAAACAACCAAATGTATTTGATACTCAGAGCCTCTGTGAACTATATAAGGAGTTCAATGGATTTGCTATTATATCTAGTGAAGATTTATTAGACCAAGATGATTGGAGTTCATGGGCAGCTCTACAATCTTCATTTGATATTCAGCATGTTGGTGTCGAATCCAAAGAGAATTGCTTCGCATTTCAGAAAAAGGTATGCAATGCATTGCTGTTGAATGTAAGAGCTTTTCTGCCTTTACGCAACATACAAATTCTTGTTGCTAAGTTGGCACTTTGTTTCTCGAAGTTCTGAAACTTAATTTACGTAAATTAAAGAAGCAAAATGAAGTTATATGAACTGTCTGTCTTTTGAGTTGATCGATATAAGCAAAGTAACCTTAAATACATTGATAGGAAGAGCCTTATAATAGTGGTGCTTAATTTGGTGCATCTTTTCGGATTTCCTAGTCTTTCCTGCTAGAAAGACTCCTTAGAGTATTTAACTAACTAGTACGGGTGTGACTTTGAGTACCTGACTCGACAGTGCTCTCATGCACTTTGTTTCATGTATAGTTCTATAATTCTATTCAATTTCAATGATCTTTTCTAATTAATGTTGAGTTTACTAGGAGTGGAGAAATTGACATATATAGAGACTTACGTTGTTTTGGAATTATTAAATGTAGCCTTAAATTTTAAAATTTGATATTAAGTTGAGGTTGAAGTGAAGTTTTTGTGATTTTAAGCGAAAACACTATGAAACTGCTTTTAATAATGCTAAGGAATTAAGAGGAACTCATATAACAACCAATGATTGCCCAGTAATATGCCCACACGTTATATTTCTACACTTTGTTCTCACTAATCATTACTCACCTTAGTAACCAAAATTTAACTTTTATAATGTGTAGGATATAATTTCATAGCATGAATTTGGACACTTACATGGAAAGCAATCACTGGTGCGTTTCTTTATCGTCCACACCCTTCTTTATTTTTTTTTCAACTTATTATGCATTAAAATTAAAGCGATATAAATTTATTAATCTATTTTAATAAACATGATATAAGTGAAGTAGGATTTTAATTAAATTACCATTTTAGTCCATCAACTAATTCAATTGTCTAAAATTATCCATCAACTAAATAACAAAAGTTAGGGTTATTAGACCAATTAGCAACGAGCTGAGAAGTTTAGGGATGGCAATGGGGCTGGTGCGGGGCAAGACCCGCATAAACCCCCAAGGATTTTATATAATGTTGATACATTTGTGTTGATATTATATATGTATGGAATGTATTGATATTATATAAATGGTGCATATTCGTATATCAATTTTCTATAAATAATTATGTTATATATCGATATCGATACTTATTTAATCATCATGCATTCACACCTTAATAAAATAAAAAAATAAATAAGAAATAATAGAATAAAAAAAATTCACAAAAGAAGTCAAACAATTAAAAAAACTTAAAAAGAACAAATAAAAAAATTTAACATTGATATTTTAAAAAATTATTATGTAATGGACAAATGGACAAAAAAAATTAATCGAAATGGAAGAGTCTGCCTTTTACACTTTTCTTACTGATATCAATGCTTAGTTCTATTTACAAAACAAGATATAGGATTTATTTCTGTTTTACTTTTAATTATTAATAAACGGTGGGCTCCACCAAAAATTTAAACTAAAAAAACATTAATTTACCCACAATCTAAATAAAAAGCAAAGAACAAAAAGGAAAAAATACTGCTACAACAACATACCTCAGTGCCTCAAAAGGCTCCCGCTCATTGCAGGGTGAGAGGGGGTCGGATGTACGCAGCATAACCCCTATGTTTAAAAACATAAAGCGCCTGTTTCCAGATGACCCATGAGAAACATCGAAAGTTGCATTGACTAATGTTACTTCACAAAAAGGAAAAAAATAGATGCAATAAAATAAGAAAAAAAAAAAAACGTGGCAGAAGATGCAGAAGGCCAAAATGCCCAATACCCAAAATGCAATCAATTTGTAAAATACATAGCCAAGGCAGTTGAAATAGGCTAATTTATGTAATAAAAAAATAGATTATTTTTTATATAAATAATTTTTTTCAATGACTTGTGGGCGTAATTATTCCAATAAAAAATTATCACAAGTTTAAGGGGCACTATGTGTTCGGCCATATTTTCTAGGAGAAATTTAATATAGATATAAAAAAATTAATTTATTTATGACAAATATATCTCATATTTTATTTACATGATAAAAAATAGTCAAAATGGGTCGAATTATTGAGCCCAAAATTTGGTCCAACTAGATTATGTCATGCAACCCATAGCATAGGCCTTTCTTTGGTTCCTTTCTTTTAGCTTTTTTATTTTCTCCTCCTATGCAACATTGATTTTTAAAAAACTTATTTTATAAGTTATTTTTTTATTATGTTTTTTAAATAAAAAAATATCTTTTATTTTTCTGTGATTTTTTATTACAAAAAATCTTTTTGTCAAAAATAAAATCTTTCATGTATTTTGGAGCAACATTATTTTTTTATTAAAAATTATTTTATTTTTCTTTTGTTATGGTTATGTGTATGTAATAAAATAACATTGTATAAATTATGTGTAAGCATATATCAATATTGTATAAATAATATGTAAATATGTGTCGGTACTATATAAATTATATACAAATGTGTGTCGATGTTATATAAATATATATGTAATGTATTGACATTGCATAAATAGTGCATAATCATGTATCAATATTGAATAAATAATTATGTAATGTATTGATATTGATATTTATTTGATCATCATACATTCCCAATTTCAGTAATAAAAAATAAATAAGACATAATAAAATGACGTATATTTATTTTTTTCATAAAATAAGTGAAACAATGTCAAAATGAATTTTTTTTAAAGATTAGCAATAAAAAAATTATATAAATAATTACGTAATATATCTATACCGATATTTATTTGACTATCATGAATTCTCACCTCAATAAAATAAAAGAATAAATAAGAAATAATAAAATGACAAAATAAATTCACAAAATAAGTGAAATAATTTTTTTAAAAGAGATTTTTAAAAAGTGTAAATTAAAAAATTTATAAAATAATTACATTTAAAAAAATTAATTTAACATAGCAAACAAAAAAACAAAAAGATGAAGAAAAAACCTCAAGGTTGAAAAATAGAGAAATAAATCTTGAAAACCTTAAGGCTCTGATACCATAATAAAATTGGAAGATATAAACTTGAGAAGAAAGTTTTTCTTATTGTATTCATCTGTACATTGCTCCTATTTATACAACTTTATGTAAACTATGAATAAAAATAAAGGAAAAGTAATATTTACGCTTGTCCTATTTTTACTAATCTAGAAATAAAAATCTGTACTAGGTATATTCTTTTATGTGTTGATCTTCTGCATTGCTACAACTGGAAATAGAGTCATCTGGATGGTGAAGATTGTGTCTAGTACATCGTTGATCAATGGTCCTGAGTGTTCAATGTGTTTGTGCAACTTCTCTTTTCTTTGAAATTTCTTTCTTTTTCTTCATTCTTTCTTTCAAATTTTTGTGTTGATTAGCTTGTACTCCAATAGTATGAGACGCGAAGTTATTGCAACACTGAATCGAACTCGCGCCGATTTTGTAACATTGAATCAAAAGTGAGCAGGAAATATTGTTTGGCTAGAAGGAATTGTATGCAGAACATCACTCAGACGACATCCCTTGTAGTGTTGCTGGATGTACGTCGGCGACCAGTAAAAGAACAAAAAGAAAAAGTAATTCAGCCATGAGAGAAAGTGTCGTGTTGTTAGACCCCGTAAATATTTTAATTGCGGTAAATTGTCGCATTGGAAAATTTTGCAAATATTGTGTAATTGAACT
>JAOTQR010022507.1:0-16938 GCA_025774065.1 Solanum ossicruentum
GCGGGGGCCGGGGGGGAGGGGGGGGGGGGCTGGGGGGGGGGGGGGGGATGTAACACCCCACATCTTACATGTACTAGTTCTATGCAAATGAAACATTATATGGTTTGGTCAAATTAGCACCCATTTTTAAAAGTGCTTGAATCTCATATTAGAGGGTGATATGTACGTCTAATGCTAAAGTCGATCGAGTATATATAAGTTTTATATCAAATGAGGAGATCACAACCCTAAAAAAACTGAGAGAATTAAGGTACTTTCAGAACTTAAGAAGCTAGCAGGTGAGTCACCTACTTGCTTAGCATAAACTTGCTAGCTAGACGGAAACGCGGCCCGACGTCGAATCTGTCCAAGTCCGATTATGGATAAAGTCCATGTTAAGGGTGTAACTTTAGCTCATCTTTTAGCATCACAAATGAACTTTATTTTCAGACCAAGGGGAATAGAAAAAGGGACCAAGCCTATTACAATTCATTTGATAATTTAGGCCTAACTAACTAAAGAGAAAGGGGGAAAATAGGCAGCAAAAGCCCATCAATTTGCAACCCATTGAGGCCCAAGTGAAAGGGGAAAAATGGTACATTACTAACTTATAAAATAAGGTTAAATATTCAAGAGAAATTCGACCAAAATTGTCTCTTCAAAAGGGCTTACAAGCAGCAACTTCAAGCCACTTCAACTTGTAAAAACAAAATCAACTTTCACAAGCTTTCTCTCTACACTTTCTTAACCTTGTAAAGCAGTTACAAGGAGACTTTTAGGGTTCTTGGAGAAGCATTACACCTTGAAGGTAATATTAAATAATTTTACCTATGTATTTAGTATGGTTTTCTTATGAAAAATAAGAGACTATGTTGGTTAGGTATATGCTGAAACTTTTGTACAGCATATATTCCAAGGGTTGTTGTATACTTTTCTTGTTTATTTGGGATCTTTTCTCTTCTTGGTGGATTTATTATAAAATAATGTTGCTTTTATTAATTTGTTTTAGTTCTGTAAGGACGTATAAAGGTCGTTGCACTGTGTGGTTATATGTAAACAATTGAAGTTTAACGTGTTATGCTAAGTGTGTTATTTGTAGAAATTGTGGACTGATTGATTAAGGACTATGGTCTAACGTCCAACATCTATTTTAAGGACTATTTTTAAACTATTCTAGGAATGTTTTTATCTGTAAATATTGTAGGAATAGTTTGGTTGAATATGATAAAAGTTTGGAATTGTTGACATTATAATGTAGCAAAGAGACATACGATTATGCTGCCTACTTGTATATTGTGTAGAATTATTACATGTTGGGACTTGTGAGCTTTTCCAAGATAGTTAAGAGTATAAAACCAGATGTTTATAATATGTAAATATAAATGGTTGGTAGAAAATATGATTATAAGTTAAAAGGTTGAAGAAATGCCTATGGGTCGCTAATTATAAGCTTGCTGCCCGGGTGTTAGCTTTTATGATATTGGGCTGCCAAGAAGTATGTCTTTGCTGTTAATATTAGTCTTATTGCATAATATATTGTAGATAAATTTTTGGGGGAAAAAGTGGTTACTTTAAGGTAGTAATGAGGTCATACAACGAGGTATGTAAGGCTATTTGATTTTGTATTACTTGGCATGAAATCTAGATTCCTCCTTGGCACATAAAGGCACTTACCAACTCCAACATAACTATTAACCGTGTCTCCCCTCTTTCACATGCTCATATGCTCTCATACAAAGTAACCTTCAAATCTACATACATATGTGGATACAAAGTTACATGGGCTCTTGTTGCTAAATAAAGTTCACGAGTTGTTTCATCTCATATGCATTTCATTAATTGTATAATATACTCTTTTCATTGTTGTATTGTCTTGTATGCTTATTTACTTGTCACATGCTACATCTATGGTCCTACAGGTCTAATATTATGACCACCAGAAGAATCATCTCAAAAATAATTGAAAGATAAAGTATATTTCCTATTGATGGGTGGTAACCCGAGGGGTGCAAAAATCACCTAGCTAGGGTCGATCCTATCACGGGGGGTAGCCCAATGGGTGAAATGAAAAGCCTAGCCAATGCCGATCCCTATATAGATTTACCACTGATCAGCTGGCTATTTGTATTACATTTTATGCACAAATTATACAGTAAAGATAAAGTAATAAAAAGAACATAAAGTACAAAGTACAATATCCTATAGTATAACTACAGGTGGTCTCTTATCCTACACTAGTGCATAGTTTCATTTCAGTTGTTACTTCATAGACCGTATTTCCTGCCTTATATATTCAGTACATTATCTTATACTAACATCCCTTATGGGGGACCTGCATTTCATGTTGCAGGTACAGGTGCTAATAGATCTCCCCAGCAGGAGTACAACATATCCAACTGTTGTTACCAAGCTCCAGGTTGCTTCGGAGCTTTGTGTGTCTAGAGCTTATATTTTTGTATTATATAGTTAGTCGAGGTGGGGCCTGTCTTAACCCCTGTTAGATACTTTTCCTTATATTGAGGCTTTGTAGACTGTGTAAGTGTGGTCATGTCTCATACTTTAGACAACTTGGCCATAATGGCCTAGCCATATGCATTTCCTTTTGGCTTTTTATTAATGTTTATTTTCTCAAAGGCATGTTGAATGTAGAAATCCCTTATAATATGTATAGAACGCATATAGATACAGGTTAGTTCTCCCAAGCCTTATTGGCAATGGGTGTCGATCCGCCTTAATAGAACTTTGGGTGTGACAGCCAAGAGGGTCCATTTTGGTGGTAAGTTTCAAAGTCACAAGGGTGGTCGGTGTCATCAAGGCCAAGGGTCTTCTGATGCTTATAATGGAAGGTTTGCTAATGATAATACAAGACACCAAGGTGGTAATGGTGGAGGCCCCAAGCTCAAGTACCCTACGTGTAGGGAGAACCACGGTAGGCCCATGTTGGAGGAACTTTAGTACTTTCTTTGGATGTGGTGAAATAGGTCACAGGGTTATTGATTGTTCTTATGCTAAAATCGAAGGTAGAGATGGTCGCCCTCAAGGCCAATGAGGTGCTCTAAGGCGTAATCGTTTCTATGCTCTTCAAAGGAGGCAAGTAGGGGATGAGGTGCCCGATGATGCTACTGGTATGTTAAGGGTTTTCTTGATTTTTGTTGTGCATGCTTTGATAGTTTAAAGAGATGTTATTCCTTTCATTATTCCTTTTGTTTCTTGTACAATTTGGTTATTTGAGTCTATTGTGGCTAGAAAGGGCTTATGAGGGTTGCCCCATGCTTGTATTGCATAGAGTCTTGTCTTTTGATTTTTGTTAAACTTGGTTTGATAGGTTGGAGGTATTGGGGTGGTTTGGCTACATGCATATCATGCTTCCTATGAGTGTAGAACTTATAAGGTTGTAATATGATGGTTAAGGATAGATGATCTATTTGGTTAACTACAATAGGCTAGTCACTTTTCTAAGATTGAGTTCAGATTTTGTCCCCAAGTGAGGATGAGGGTAACTGATATCCCTAAGTGTCTTTTTGGACTAGGAGTGAGCATTTTGAGTATTGGTGGAGCTGTTTTGTTGACTTATTCACCAGTTATGTCTATAGGTTTCATAAATAGGGTCTTTAAACCCTACCTTTACATGTTGTGGTGGCCTCTAGAGACGAAGTATTGATTTATTTAGAGCTTGTGAATCATTTGGGGGTAGTGTTGTAGTATTGGGAGATGAGAGGTTGTTTGCTAATTATGACAAGTATGAATTATGGGTAACAAGAAGGTGGGTATAGCTCCTTAAGGATTATGATATAAGTGTGCATTATTCCCCCGATAAGGCTAATGTTATATTCAATGCTCTAAGTAGGCTGTATAGGGGTAGCCTAGCATATGTGGATGATGGTGGCAAAGAGGTGACTAGAGAGGTCCATTGGTTGGTTAGATTGGGTGTTAGGTCGAAGGAAGATGAGAATGGTAGTGTAGTGTTCTTGATGATTCGAATTCTTCTTTGGTTTAAGAGGTCTAGTTTAAGCAAGGTCTTGATTCTGCCTTATTAGAGTTGGAAGTTTTGAGTGAAAAGATGGTAGGATAGAGGTTGTCTTCGAAGGGGGAGATGGTGATTTATGGTACCAAGTGGACTATGTGTGAATAAGGTTGGCAATTGAGTTTACGGGTTGTAGGTTCTTATATAGTGTTGAAAGGTTGCTTACGAATGGGAATTTCCTATGGATATGGATAGGGTTTGTTCGGTTCTTCATGCTTCTAGGTTGAGGGGATGTGTTGGTGATTTTAGTGCTATAGAAATCTTTTAGGTTGTGGGTGTTGTGAAGGATAAGTTGGCTTAGGAGGAGTTCACGGTGGAGGTATTGGATGGAAGGGTATAAGAGTTGATTAATAAGGATGTAGTGTTCGTCAAGGCCCTTTGGAAGAATCGTCAAGTCAAAAGTGTCTCTCGGGGAGCCGGAGCGGACATGGAGAAGAAATATCCATACCTCTTTCATTCTATTCAAGTTTAAGATAACACATCAAGTCCATTATGTGAACTCAAATCTTATATTTCAGACCTTGTGTCATTTGTGTGCATTCATTTTTATTTTGACAAGTTCATGATGATTTTAACACTGATGTTGAGATTTTGCAAATGGTGTTTTGAATGTGTTGCTGCATTCTTGTTGGGACTGATTTCTTCAGGATTACTCTTCTCATGTACACTTCTTCGACATTTGGGGATGAATGTTCCCAAGGGAGATATATTGAAACGACCCCAAAAAAGTGCTCGAAAATGTGCCTTAGAAGTGCCCAGAATCATTTTTTGCATATATCTCAAAATCTGTGTGTGATATCAAAACTCTAGACTTCAAATTCTTGTTCAAGGGAAAAACTTGATTGGGAAATTGGTCTAACCCAAATTTTAGAGCAACCATATCAAAATTCAAAAATGCAAAATGAGCGATTTCTAATGAGCTAGAGCTCCCCAAGCGCGACGCACCAGGGGCGCAGAGAGGTGTTATTTTATCCAATTTTTGTTGTCCGGTCCAAGGCCTTTGGGTCTATGGCTTAATCCTTCCTATACGTGAAAGTACCTATACTTAACCATATTTCACCTTCATATCATTCAAGACATTTTCCCTAATACTCTCTCAAACCTACAGACTAATATTTCTCTCAAAATTCAAGTGTCCAAATCTCTTCCAGATCTTAAGGAATTCATCCAAGCTTCAAGTCTCCATTCAAATCCTCTTCAAGGAATTTCTAAAGTCAAGGTATGTGGGTTTCAACCACTGGGGCCTTTCACCCATGGTGCCCAAGCTTCCTTTTTACATAAAGTGCATATTTCAAAGTGTATTTACTCATGGGTCTTACTTATTAAGAATTTGACTATGAACTATGTTGGGGTTTCATAAACATTTGACTGTTTAAGCACGTTTTAAGCTATGGATCTCTAATCTATCTTTGGGATTTGATGAAGGGTTTTGATGTATATTGCATAAGGGTATTACCAAGTGTTGGTGGGTGGTTTGACATTGAATTTTCTTGCCTGATTTTACTCCTAAATGGCATGGTTTTACACTAGCATTACACACCCACCAAGTGTTTGATAAAATGCCTTTTCAAGGATTCTTAAAGTTTAATTATATATTGTATGATTTATGAGTCAAGTGACTTTATGATGATTTTGGGCTTTCTAAGGATGTGTTTAAACTCATGAAATTGTTAATGATGTTGTATAGCCGGATTAATCCCTTTTTAAAGAATAATACCTCTTGTGAGCCTTTTGATTTAATGCAAGGGTAATGTTTGATGATGATCTATTCTTATGTTTGAAGTTAGGCTCACTATTTGAGGTCAAGGATGTTTTGGAGCAACTAATGCTATTTCTCTATATTTATTTTTAAGTTATTAAAGTATGATTATTATAACTATTCTGTGGGATTAGACTTAGCAACGATGGATGGAGAGTTGCTTTCTTTCCTTAAACTATATGCTAGCATAGGAGTATATCGTTTACCCTTGTTATACTAGTGGATCCATTTAGTGCACTCTACAATAAAAATGCCTTTCCGAAATGGTGCAGGACCCCATAAGGAAGGTTACTTAATCTGAAACGGGGCTGGACCCCTTAAGGAATGTCACTTAATCCGAAAAGGGGAGGGACCCTGTAAGGAAGGTCAATCCGAAATGGGGTAGGACGTTATAAGGAAGGTCACTTAATCCTAAATGGGGCAGTACCTTGTAAAGAAGGTCACTTATTCCAAAATTGGGCGAGACCCTATAAGGATGGTCATTTAATTCTAAATGGGGTGGGTCCCCCTAAGGTGAAGCATGGTCATAGATCCTTTCCGAAATAGGTCGGGTTCCCGTAAGGAGGGTAACTTCATCTGAAATGGGGCGAGGCCCTATAATATGGAGTATGGTTTACCTTGGCAGGTAGACCACCTCTTTACTAATTAGGGGTAATCATCGAGATTCCAAGTTATAGCTCCCCTTGTCTTATTCTATGTCGGTTGAGGTTTCTTCCAACACTTACGTATTATAATCTATACAAAATGAATGATTTGCAAAGCATGATTTACTTAACCATTGATCATACATGTCATATTGCTACTATGCTATCTATTACTTATTATTATGCATTTTGACTATGTTGCCTATCTCTTGTTGCATTGCATCCTACATACTTAGTACAATCAAATGTAATAATGCATACTCTATGCCTACATGATGTTACTATGTAGGAATCAGCGCTCTACTTGATCATCATCCTCCTCCACGTGGCTAGTAATATCTATTCAAGTAAGTTGGTAAGTCCTCAATGCTAAGGACATACTTCTCTTGATTTATGCTATATATTGACTCTTCTTATGTTGGGAACTTATGAATATGAAGGTGAGCTCTATTGCTAGTCTTAGACCCCCCCTAAGTTCATGTCTAGAGGTGTTATTGGACAAGTTATGTATTATGCTTGAGTTTGACTCATCTATGTATCTAAGTATTAAAATCTCTCACTTAGTCCCAATTTCCCTTGATTATGTTTTCTCTTGTTGTTTATTCTTTCTTCCACAACCAAGGATGCGTGTATGATATGAGTAAGTGGCTTGTTTGGGGTTCCTTCGGATTTCCCATTCGTCCTCTCACATCTAAGCCCTTGTTTGGGTCGTGACATGGCCTGGAAGAAACCGCCCTATCTCATTCATTCGAGCAGCTTCGAACCTCCTATATCTCAAATATCTCTCGACGCCATAAAAGCAAGACGTATAGGTGGATTAACTCATCAAGTTCCCATTGAAATATTATCAATTCCAATAAATTAATCAAATTTTTAATTTGATTCAGGTACTCATATTGATAAAATAATTTTAACCGCTTATCCACCTTTGAGACTGTGGAACTTACCATCAAAATGAGACCTCTTGGCCTTATTTCCCCTTCTCTTTATCAGCCTCTCCCGCTCCAATTGTTCAGCATAAGTCATAAGGTGGGACAAGTCCATGTCACTTATCAAAATATATGTAGGACATTCTTTACTTATCAAATCGGATACACCCATCACAAACTTATTTATCTTAGACCTCGGGTCGGCAACCAAGTTTGGTGCATATTTAGAGAGTTGGTTGAACTTAAGGGCGTACTCTCTCACACTCACAGATCCTTGCTTCAAATTCATGAACTCCATCATTTTGGCCTCCCTGAGCTTAAGAGGAAAGAACAGATTGAGGAAAGTCACCTTAAACTCCTCCCATAAAACAACATTGTTATTCCCCTTCTCCTCTTTCCATTAAGTATACCATATTGGGGCCACCCACTTGAGTTGATAAGCCGCCAACTCTGCCTTCTCTACTGACCTCACAACCATGATAGCCGACACTTTATATACCTCATCAATAAACTCTTGAGGTTCCTCATCCACCTTAGACCCATTGAACTCTGGTGGCTTCATACTTATAATGTCTCTCACCCGACATGCCGGAGTAGGAGCATGACGAGCTTGGGCCCCTTGATTGACTTGATTAGTCACAACTTGAGCTAGCAAAGTGAGAGCATCCCGGAGCACTCCATCATCCGGTTATTCCTTGGGTATGCGGGCTCTTCTTCCTCTTGTGTTAGGCATGATCTAGCATAGACAAGAACAATCATTAGAGGGAAAACCTTAACTTAACTTCTATAGCACGACATAGAGTAAAAAGAAGAAAAATATTTCCTAAAACGTCTCATAGCCTCTTACTCAGAGTTGTGGAGCACAATACAACCATGAAAAAGATTTTAATCAACACGGTGTGTTGGATGTCGAGGACTATTAACAACCTAGTCCTCTGATACCAAGTTTTTCATGACCCAAGCCTAGGTCCTTGATGAGACACTATGAATGGGGAACTCATAGGGACCCCAGTCAAGCCTCTTAACATATCATTACACATCCTTGGTCATGGAAACAATAAAATAACAATAATAGATAGAAAAAGGAGCAATGCAGGGCTAAGAGACATCGTTAATATCATAAACATCAAAGAGTCAAGAGAGTCAAAACTCATAGCATCATTACAAAACTTGTCCAACAACATCTCTAAACATAGAACTTAGTGAGGCCAAGACAAGAAACCGGGCTCACCCTCATAGTCAAAGCACACAATAAAAGGAAAGAGAGTCTTTATACATAGCATAAGATCAAAGACATTGACCCCAAAATTGAGGACTCACCAACTTGCTTTGAGAGTAATCGTACTAGCCATGTGGAGGAGGAGGAGGATCAATTGGAGCTCCATTTCCTACATTGTAACATCATGTAGGCATAGAATATATTTTAGTACATTTAGGTGTACTAAGTATATAGGATGTAATGCAACAAGAAATAGGCAGCATAATCGAAATGCGTGTTTAGGCAATAAATGAGCATATAGCAATATGGCATTGCACGAATGATGGTTGTAGTAAAACATGCCTATATAAAACATTTTTTATGTGTAGGAAGAGACCATCACTAGTAACCAAGGCTTACCACCTCCTTGGTGAGGCAATTAGGGTACAAACCCCCCAACGTGGTTGTACGAGCCTATCAGCCATGATTGAGGCAGATGAGGTACAAACCCCCCAACATGGTTGCATGGGCCTACTACCCCCCGAGCGAGGCAATTGAGGTATAAACCCCCACCCCAACATGTTTACATGGGCCTATTACCCCCCGACTGAGGAAATTGAGGTACAAAACCCCTAACATGGTTGCACGGGCCTACTACCCTTCGAGCAAGGCAATTGAGGTACAAACCCCCCAACATGGTTATTCCAGCCTACAAATCCCCGAATGAGGCGTGGTCAACTTGCAACACTATAGTTACTATTCATGAAATCAATAAATATATATATTGCTTTCATCATAATAAAGTCATAAAAGTCATTGCTCATGCAATGGATTATCAATAGCTCAAGAACCCTAACTTGACATTTTATCTAACACTTAATGGGCGTGTAATGCTAATGTAAAACCATGCAACTAAAGAGTGAAATTATGCAAGAAATCATGAAGTAAATCAACCCACCAACATTTGGTAATACTTCCTTGCAAAGTACATCAAGACCCTTCACCAAATCTCAAGTTAGATCAAAGATTCATAGGTCAAAATATGATTAAACAGTCATACTTTACAATACCCCAACATAGTTCATAGTCAAATTCATAATAAAATCTATAAGTAAAATCAACTTAGAAACATGTAATTTAGTTTAAAAGGAAGCTTGGGCACCATGGGCGAAAGGACCCAATTTGTTGAAACCCACATACGTTGACTTTGGTTAATTCCTTAATAAAGATTCGAAATGGAGACTTAAAGCTTGAGTGAAATCCTTAAGATCCGAAATGAGATTTGGCACTTGAATTTTGGGTGAAATATTTGTCTGAGTGTTTGAGAGAATATTTGGGAATGTCTTGTATGATATGAAGGAAAAATATGTATAAGAATATGTACTTTTACGCATGGCAAGACTTAGGTCCGAGACCCAAAAATCTTGGATCGAAATAAAAAACTAGAAAAAAATAACACAGTGACTCGCCCTGGCTACGTCGCACCTGGGGCACTCTCTGGAAATCGCATTTTTCGATTTTCAAATTTTAATATGGTTACTCTAAAATTTGGGTTAGACCCATATCTAACTCAATTTTTCTCCTTGATCAAAAATATAAAGTCAGATTTTCGATATCATGTACGAATTTTGTGACATATCACAATTACGATTTTGGGCACTCCAAGGCACATTTTTAGACACTTTCTGGGATCATTTCAATATAGACCATTTCTATACCTATCTCTTCGGCCCAACTTGCCTTCTGGCACCCAATCTAACTCAAAATATCTACCATGATTATCTTTATATGCACCCCCTCGATTGTAGTTTCGACCTTGATTTCCAGAACCTTGACGCCAATAGTCCAGATTGGACCCTTGGTCATTATTCTGAAAACCTACCACGTGATCTCGAACAAAGCAAGCATCTTCATCATAATATGACTCACTATACATGGATGCTCTTTGAGGTTGCTGGACTACCGTATGAACACTTTTTACTTGAGTTTGTTCAACCAACAAATCCATACTAGTCCGGAGTTGAGCAAGTTGTTGCATGATCTCACCATTGATCTTTGCTTGCTCCGAAATAACACTCACCGCACATGAGTTCTTTGTGGTAGCTCTCTCCCTTTGGTCCCATGCTCTACTGTTCTTCCCTACTTTCTCTATCCTTTTCTCTATCCTTATGAATGGTTGATCTAGGAACATGCCTTCCATGATTGTATCAGCACACGCTTGACTATTCTCATCAAGAGCCCGATAGAAAATTTTCACTAAGGCATCATCCACGCTCTTCTGTTCCAAAACCATTCTCAAACATTTAGCGAACCTTTCTCATGTTGTGCTAATAGAATCACCCTGCATTGCACAAAGTAATTGAGTTGGTCCTTAAGTTTGAGCTTTTTGGATTTTGGGAAGTATCGCTCTGAGAAGGCTCTTTTGCAATTCTTCCCAACTAGTGATTGAGCTCTATGGGAGTTCTGACAACCATATTGTTGCATTACTGTAAGAGATAGAGAGAACACATGTAACCCGACAACATCCATAGAAAGATTATGTGTACCCATCACACTTTTACACACAAATGCAACATTATGAAGATGACTGTGAGGACCCTACGAAGGTAGTCCCGCAAACAACCCACGCTTCTTAAGCATTTGGAGTAATCCACTTGACACTATAAACTTAGTGTCCACCGGTACTGGTGGCAGCACTATAGCACCTGTGATGTCCATGGCCATAGGCTTTAACCGATATTGATTCTGACCATATGCATTTTCATTGAAATATCTATGGTGTGGACTATTTTTCCTTGGTGGCGGATTCTCCTCTCTACCCACATCATAATCATTTCTGTCCATGGCTTAATCAACCGCATTATCCATATTTTCTTGGGCCATTCTCCCTACAACGTGTCAGATATCAAGATTAATTGGAGCTAAGGATCCGCTTTGGGTCCTTGTTTTGGGCATACACCTAGTATACCCTGCAATAGAAACTAAATAACAAAAACAAAAACAAAAGTGAAAATACAAGAGAACTAAGCAATTAACACTTGCATTAACTACTAGTGAAATCAAGTCAAAACCTCACTGTATTTCCTAGCAACGACATCATTAATTTTGATCACGCTCAAAAAGTACCTCTCACTTTGAGGATAAATCGATCTTTGTCCAATATAAAATCTAACCGTAGGTTATGGTCGAATCCAAAGGGAATATGGGGATTTTTCGCATTGATTCACCAATAATCATTTCAAGCATCAAATAACTCTATTCTCAAGAAGGGGGGTTTGCAATGGATTGTGGTAAAATAAAACTATACTAAGAAAATATAGAGACAACAAAATTTTGAGTGCAACTTGGGAAATTATGTTCCCCCATGATTCACTAACTCAAACGCCCCGAATAACACAACCCAAATTGGGACATTGCATGTAGGATGATAACTTAAGTTCTTCCAACCTTTGGGCAAAGGGGACGGTCGAACTTCATTATGGCGCTTGGCCGACTACTATAGTGTGCCAGCTAACCATCACCTATTGTCCCAATCAACCTCTCCTTGTTAAGGTTTGGTTGATTAGACAAGAACACATCAATCGAATTTTGTCACCCATTTCCTTTTCCTATTCATCACTACCTTGATCGCAATCATGACACTAGGCAGGGTTTAATGTTAGTCACCATTAAACAACAAACAAAATGAAGGAAAATGAAAATAATACGTAAGTAAAGAAATGCAAATAATCTCGGTTATTAAGCTAGCTACTCATGGTTCCCACAACCCCCAAGTTGTTGGTTTGGCCACTCATGGTTTGGGCACACAAATCAATAATGAAATTAGAAGACATGGAGGATTTCTTACCCAAGAAAATTGAAGAACAATGAAACCCTCTTTGAAGTTACAATCACAAGCTCAAATGATGAAATTAATATACAAGTGAATCTAAATCCCTAAATTTGAGTCTTAAAGTAAAACCATAAAATTTCTCCCTAAAACCCTATGTTATGAACAATCTTCTAAGAATAATGAAAAATCTTCCAAAAAACTGCCCCTAAAATCCTAACTTGTACTATTTATCAAAAAGTCCATAAAAATAATTAGAAAATCTGGTCGGCATCTGCTATGGCTTGTAGCTATGGCTTGTAGGGTGACCTATGAGTCGTAATCGGGCTTTCGTGGTCAGCATTTGCATATTGGACTTCACTGCTACGATCTACCTTTACAAGCCGTAGTCTGGCCTACGACTTGTAGTTTCTTCTCGTAGTCCACTTTTGCATTTCTTGGTCCAATTTCAATCAAAACTGTTAATTACTACGGGGCCCCCTTCTATGAGTTGTAGTGAGGACTACGACCCGTACTTTGAGCCCATATGGCTGAACTTCAAATTCTTAAACTTTGGTTTTGGAATCAACAAAATCTGCAACTTTTGTCAAAATCAAGACAACTTGTATTTTCTGCAAAAACAAAAATAAAAACACATAAAACCTATAAAAAGTTGCATCAAGAACACACAAAATTTTATGTTTTAAGCACCAAATGTGTTGTATATTGGTAGCACATTAGTTATGGTCTTGGCATAATGATCAAGAAAAGCACGATACAGAGATAGACAATCCATGAAAACAATAACATCAAAATCTACCATATTCAATAAAATCAGATATACCCAAGTCTCATAGCCCGCCAAATTAACAAGACAGGATCGTTACACCTGATCCACTACTAAGACTCTTCTATCAAGGTCGAAATATGAACAGGCATAGACATGGAGTCATAAGGCAACTCAAACCCCATGGAGAAATAAGCAAACATATATGAATAAGTAGATCAAGGATTAGATGACACGATACAGGGTGATGGCAAACCGGAATAATGCCTGTGATTACAGCATCGGAGGCCTCTGCCTTGAGTCTACCTGGAAATGCATAGTAATAGCCACCTCAAACTCTAATCATAAAAGTTGACCCTCTACCACCTAAGAAGGAGAAGTATCACCTACTACCACCGATGCATCCACCTCTATCGGTCTAGCCACTACCCCAGCCCCTGGTCTGTAGGGCTGAACCTCTGGCTAGTGGTGCTGAATCTCGGATAGGTGCTCTAGAGTATGAACGGTGGGGACAAAAATAATTCTATGTAGGGCAATGGCTAATCATATGATCAGGAGATCCATACCCAAAGTAGGATTTAGGGGTGGACCACTACTACGAAGGAGTAGGAGGGATATTGTAACCTCCCATCCCGTGGGCCACTGCTGCGAACTAGATGAACTCTGCCCTAAACTATTGGAATCATGGGAACCTCATCCCCGCTCTAAAGCTGGAAAGGCTACATGAACCTCGTGATGCTTAAAAGAACTACCTGCTCTGACTATACCTCTGCCCCCTGATGAGCTACCTGAGTATTGCCCTGATGTATGAACCTTTTTGGCATCCCCAAACTCCTCCCTTTGCATCAACCCCACCTCCTTGGTCGCACCAACCACAGACCGAAAGAATCTCCATCTATAGATACCTAGAATATAGACTATCTATTAGGATAAAGCAGCCATCTCACAAATCGGCAAACTCTTTCCGCCTCGATCGATATTTTACCTACGGCATGACGTCCCAACTTGCAAAACCTGAACTAGTACTTTGAAACAATCATGGTGCCCTACATCAAACTCTTAAACCTCAATCAGCTCTCCTCACGGATACTCCAAGGAACAAACTGATCGTAGAATGAATCAGAAAATATCTCCTAAGTCATCTAAGGAGATCCTGCTAGAAGCGATACTGTCTAAGTCCTCCGCCACTCCCTGGCTAGACCTTAGACATGGAGGGTGACATCTCTCACACCATGTGTCTCTACTAGTCCCACGATATCTAGTAACTCTGTACAAGTAGTCAAGAACTCATGAGCATCCTCAGTCATCCCACCCTAAAACTGAGGTGCGTCCATCTTCCAGAATCTCTCGCACCTCCACTGCTCATCATCAACAAAGACAACAACTAGTGGAATCTCATCAATCAGAGCTGTTAGTGGCTGCTCAACCTGAACCTGGGCCTCAGAGGTTTACTACTGATCCTAAAGTTGCCCCCTCACCCGAGTCTGTGAAGTACCAGGAGTGTCAAGTGGGATACCTGTCTGCCTAAAGTCTCTAACACACCAATAATTCTCAAAAATGCATCCTGGAGCAGTGGTGCTATAGCAAACTCATGTTGAACCTACTCCTACCTAGGCTCCATAGCGGCTTAGGGGAGATACCCCGCTCTTAATCCCTCGTCGGTGTGGCTCCCCGACCTTGGCCTCTAGCTCATCCTTGGGCATGACCATACCCCTACCTTGGGTCTCAATAGCAACATCAATGGCAACTGCCTTTCATCCTATAGCAGTAGTAGCTCTGGTCCTCGCCATCTGTCCAAAGAACACACGAACACTCAGCACTCATACAAAATCCATGCATAAATTGATTATAATGGGAGTAACGGACATGTAACAAAACAAAAGAGAGTTTCCTAATAGTCTTCATAGCCTCTCAAGGATATGTAATGGATGTCTCCGCACCGATCCTCAAGACTCAATGAGACTAGGCTTGTACACATGTAAGACTTATGAACCTAGGGCTTTGGTACCAACTTATCACGATCCAAAATTCGGGTATGATGGCACTCACCTGACCTAGCAGGGCGGGTCAGCCCAAAACCTAATAGAGAACAAACTAAAACCATCCCAGAACTGGTGTCACATATACAAGCACCTATGTATGGAATACTCAAATGAAATATATGTCGTGATGTCTAGTTCTCAAATAGAACAAAACATTATAGTAGAATCTTCGAAGATCTGCTAAAGGAACAAGCATCTTCCTCTAGATAGATCCCAAAGATCGATCTAAAAGATAATAAGAAGCTAGCAAGGTGAACCGGGCTCAAAACCTACGAAAATATAGGAAGGGGTGAGAACCAATAACAAGGTACTCAGTGAAATGGAACTAACCTATAGTAAAGTGATGAAGAACACAACTGACTCCTTAAATCCCAACAACAATACGCCAAACTATAACTCTGCACTCAGAAAAGTCCCAGATATACAAGCCTAAAGAATATATATATACTCATTGTTTGGCATAATGTCTCAACACACAGTCATATCTAGATACATCCAACAATACTCAGATCAATAACATAATAAATAGACATTTCCATATGCAATACAATAGTATAAGAAACTAGTATGACATGAGATGGAGTGAATGCCATGAGATGTCAGTAATGTGATGCAATGTCGGATTGTGATGTACATATGTCCTATGATACACATTCGCTGACCAAATAACTGCCTCAGTCGAAACCCATGGCGGCCACACATGGACCACATATCCATGAACATTGACGGCAAAGACCTCGACTAATGCTCAACCATTTGGAGAAGACCTTGAACCTATTAAGATAACTTCGAACCGTAGGTATATTACCTTGGCTTGATCGGCAGAGACCTCAGCCACCAATCCACGTGTTACTTTACTCACATCTCAGCAATAGCCATCGCAAGTATTAATGCAGAAATACTAATAAATACAATGTGCATGATCACGATTATATCATAGTATCAACATCATAATGATCCCAATATTTCAATATCATTAATAGTTCAATATCATCAGTAGCTCTATAACATCAATGTCTTATTATCACCATAGTCTCAATGTATCAGTCATATCACAATATAAGCACCATCTCGTCACCAATATAGAATGATTCACAAGATCACATAGGTTGTGAAATCATAATTAAGTGATAAGTCAATATATAATACCATATAAACACTTATTAAATTCAAAAAGTCATGATCAAGCCTACAATGATATAATTCTACCCCCAAATACACAATTCCATACACATAGGAGCATACAAGGTTCATTCACGCTTAACAAAAGATTAGAAATACACTTGTCTCAAATAAAGTCACGAATTAAGTCAAAATCGTCGCTTTCCCCTTCTAGGGTATTCTAAATCACTACAATCTATTCAAATATAGTATCATAATCACATAACGAATCTAATGACTCTAAAATCAATTAGTTCAGAGAAAAAGGATAAAATGATCAAAAATCTCATGCCAAAAAATATAGACGAAAATTGAAATTTAAAACATGAAAATAATCCCAAGGTGATAAGGAGTTCAACGATGAAGATGGTTTCTAAAACGGAGTTAAGATGAGGGAGAAATCAGTGCTTAAAGTTTGAAAATCGAAGTCCGACAAATTTCCAATTTATACAATTAAAATCCCAAAATTAAAATGTTAGACCCCGTAATTACTCAAAGGTCAAATTATTAATTCGGGAACAATTTTTGGAATTGAGGTATATTCTAAATTTATTTAACTTAAGGTGCGGGAGTATGGAATCAAGTGAATTTGGCAGATAAAATTTAA